>BCHH01000007.1:693266-751973 GCA_001599595.1 Beverwykella pulmonaria | reverse complement strand
CGATCTAGAGAGTTGCCAGTGTTGGTATCACATGATTTCTCAGCGTTGATATCACGTGATTTCCCCGCTCTGGCGGCAGTCACATGATCAGCTTTCTGAGTCAAGGATCCTCAAGGATCCTCGTATCTTAGAACCTTAAGAATATCATCACCACACAAGCAGGACACTAATACTACGGTATTGGAGCCCACTGCTACGTGGTAATACATTCAACCAGTCGATTACCTCTACTGTGACCGTGAATAACCTCGGGGTTACCGACAGTTATATTCTTTCCGAGGAGCATTTCCTGAAAAGTCCACACCCTGGTGAAGTACAGGTTGTCGAACAGCGTAACAGAGCCGACGCACGTCGAGTAACAGTTCAGCACGCCCAAGTCAATTGCAGCCGACATCACCGTTGACTTGTCTATGTCAAAGGTCCACTTGCTGTTCGCCCACATCAAAAGGCGGTTGGTCAAGTTCTTACTCAGCATGGCCTCCGAGGCGAGCGCCTCACCACCTATGTGCGCCAGTATGTGACCGATGAACTTCAGATTATCCACGATGTCCTGCGGATTCCACACCTCGATCATGTCTATCAGGATGTGGCACTTGCGGGCGCTCTTGTAATACTCGTACATTTTAGCTATCTCGGCAGACTTCTCCCTCTCATCGGTCTGGTTGATGCACAAGCAGTCCACCCACATATACCGCACTTTGGCGCTAATCATCAGTCTTTTGATGTCTTCCAACTTGTTCCTGGATATGGTCACGTCCCAGTCCACGCCGTCTAATCCGCATTTGTATTTCGGCTTTACCTCGCCCCATCTGTAGGAGATTATGTCGAAGTCGAAGTGATTCGCGCCTTGAAAGCTAGGATCGAAAACGAAGAAGTTCCCATCGACGTGGCCGAGTAGCCTCCTGGGGAGAATGCGTCGCATGGCAAAGCTCGTATGGGAAGAACTTGTCGGCCTGTGTGTCACATGTTGAGACAACTTCATGTTTGCTCATGTGACTCACTTCCGTGTTTGCTCATGTGACTCATCTTTATGTTTGCGATTCACTATCTTGGCAGGCTCCTAGCTTGCCTGGTAAGTCTATATCTCTTCGGTAGTTCCTCTGTAGAATCAATATCAATCATCTTCCTTTCTATCTACTCCGTCACATCTCAACAGAACTACATTTGTATAAGACAAATTATGGACTCGGTGCTCGACAGGATCCTGACCACGATGATGCAAAGAACTTTTTTTTTTGGCTTCAATTCATGGCAGAGATGACTGAACTATTATGCCCACTATAAAGAGACAGACTCTTGAGAAAGAAGTATACAGTGGGGCGCTCAGGCTCTACGAGTGATGCTAAATGTAAACAGGCAAGAGAGATCTCGAATACTTGAACCACTGTTGACGAAGGCAGCTTGCTGCCTACAAATAGAACCGAGAGGAGCTGGATGTAAAGTGCCAAGTAGGCAGAAAATAGTCAGTCCATAAGATTCACGAACAGGAGGGGAGTCTCGCTTACAATACGAAGCCGCCGTTATTATCATTAGATGATCGCAAGTATGACAAGACAGTTTTGGCAATATTAGTTACCTTCGCTTTGGTTCTTGCCTATGGTTTGTGTATGTGGTACGTGCACTCGCACTCAACAGTTGCCTTGTTATGTTGAGCAGCAAACCTGCCTCAACTATAATATAAGCCTTGCTGGAACGATCTTCCAAATTTAGAATGGAAATGTACATCTGCTGTTATGCACAAACACTAATATCAGAGAAGTAATAAACCAACAGAAGTCTTTCGATATGTACTTTTCAGCTGAATCACAGCTACCTGGCCACATTTTCTTCGTACCCAATCAACGCACAAGAAGCACAATACGCAAGGTGAAAGTTAGTAAGAACACGTGATTATTTTCATTTACTGCCATGCAGAGCCATGTACGCAATTATCTATCTTCCATCCCACTTTGCTCTAGCATCCGACGTCCAACTCATAACGCGTAACCCGCGTCGACGTAGTTGTATAACGTATCGAATCCCAAGCAAGGTTTTGTAGGAAAGAAAAAGGGGTATATCGAGTAGTAGCTAAGCCGCTAAGCCGCCAAGCCACCAATGGTGATGCCATCCGTCCAAATGATGCAAATGATACAAATACAACCCATATCCATAGACGCAGTATCCACCACGTCGTCAAATAGGAAATTATAAACTGTTGAATAAATAACCACCCACAACCGGGACATTCTTGATGTCGATTGAGATTGTTGATGCCACAAACGCATATCCATCAACTTGTTCACCGACCTTTCAACTTGCCGTTCCTTTCCTTCTAGAGTCGGCTGCTTGAGAAGCCCATAACAAGGGGATCGTTGTCCATCTCCCACACCCTATCGTCAAGTCTCACCCTCTTCTCCTCCCGAGACTCGCCGAAGTGCTCGTCGTACTCGACCCTCTTCTTTCCTTTCAACTTCTCTTCAGCACTCGCAATTACAATTGAAAGCATTCCCTTCGGGCCTCCAGCAAGCTTCGGCGTTGAAACCCCAGATTCACCGGGAGCAGGAGTCGCGAGCGATGTTTCCGTTAAGGCAGGTGGTGATTCGACTTCAACATCATCATCGAGCGGGATGTAGCGGCCATATGCGAGACCGGTTTTGTTCATGCTTGTTAGATTCCCATTTGCATTAGCGCTCTTATTGTTCTTCCGAATCGCGTCCTGCTCTTCCTCAATGAGGCGCTCCTGCTCCTCTTGAGTCGCGACCCACTCCTCGTGCTGCTCCTTGTAGGTCTGCTCCAGTCCCTCCAGCCATTTTTTCTTATCTTCGTCCTCTTCTACGGATTCAACGCAGCTTGGGCACTTGATATAAAATCCACCGGCAGTAGCTCCCTCTTCCAGCATCTCGAATTCAGGCAAGGTGTCACCAATCAGTTGCTCCTTGCCCCATTGGAGGCAGTCTTCGCAATACCCATGCTCGCAGAAGCGACAGCGGTAGATGAGGCCTCCGGCATCTGTGGTCTTCTTCCCACAGTCGGCACACTCGTGTTGTGGGCAGAAAAAACCACTGAAGCCGCGTACCTTGGATTGGAACTGTGGTTGAAGACAGTCAAAGTGATAAGCACGGGGACAACTCTTGCAATTCACCATATGACCTGCTTGACCATTGTCAAAGCACACTAGACAGTGCTCTTCATGCTGAACCTTTCGACGTTTCTCACGCTTCACTTCAGCTAGTCGCGGGTCTTTTCCTGCAAAGGTCGGTACTGCTTCCCAGTCCGCACAATTCAGTGACTCTTTACTGATCGCAAAGCCATCAATCATGACTGTGGTGTTCTTTCCTTTGCGCCGATCCTCTCGGCTGATTGAAGAGGGTAGAATACCGGGGTTTGAAACGGCAGCGTCGATCTGGCGTTGATAGCGCTTGCCGTCAAAAACGGCGCATTCAACGTGTTCCATTACTGATAGCCATTTCTCTTCATCGACTTCCGGGGACACAGCTTCCGGGTTGGCATTTGGATCCGAAGGCTTGTCTTGGCATTTCTGGAGCATGGTCTCAAGGTTCCAAGAAAGCATCTCGGTTACGTTAATTTCTGGATGGGACAAAGTCTGCGCGCCGCGTCGAACCAAATTCTTGAGCTGAGACGTGTTCATCGCTGGCATATCCTCATCAGTGCTTGAGCGACCTTTTGCCTTGGGCATTTCGCCATGGACGGTGCGCATGGATTCGGTGATCTTGGTGGAGAGGTACAGCTTCTTGCGGATTCGGCCCAACATTTGTTCCTCCACTGTACCCTGGGTACACAATTTGTAGATTGTGACTTTCTTTGTTTGACCAATTCGGTGAGCTCGAGCTTCGGCCTGCAAAGTGATTTGAGGATTCCAATCTTCATCCAAGAATACCACGTCCTCGGCGCTTGTGAGGTTAATTCCCAAGCCTCCGGCTCTGGTCGACAGCAGCTGTAGGTCAATGTTAGTACCAAATCCAGCAATGGTTCTGCATAAAGTAAGAGCCGTCACGTACCATGACCTTGTACTCGGACTTTGGATCATTCAGCATCCGAATGTTGAGGTTCCGCCGTGCTGAAGCAGTTGATCCATCAAGTCGGAGGAACTTGAAGCCCTTCCCGTAATCTCCGATAAGCGTCAAGAGGTCTTCACAACAGTCCAAAGTGTTAGTGAACTGAGAGAAAATGAGGACTTTCTTGCCCTTCTCGTAAATTGTGTGCCTGAGCAATTTCTCCAAGAGTATGAACTTGCCAGAGGCGCGGATAACGTGCTCTCCAAGGTAGTACGGATCCGGAATCGCACCGGGAAGCAGATAAGGATGTGAGCAGCATTTGCGAAGCTGCATCACGAGGTTCATTAGCTTCTTCCACGCGGACTTTGGCTCGTTGCTAGCTTGCTCTTTTTCAATGGCCTGTCTCATAATGGCGGTCGTTTCTTCCCATTCACTCGACTTCTCTGGATTCTCAGCATCAGCTGTCTTCTCCAATTTCTCCATCTTGGCCCACATCTCCTCTTCCCGCTTCTCCTTTTGGAGCGCATCCTTCTCTTTGCCCTTCACATCAGCGAAAAGGTCGTTCAAGATGGCATCGTCAACACGGGTGAGTAGTCGCGTATACCAGAAACGCTGCATTGGCGTCAGGGGAACATAGAGGAGTACTTCCTCCTTCTCAGGAAGATTTAGGTCAACGCCGGGGGAGTCTTTCATCCTTCGCAGCATGATGAGCTCCAGAAGGCTACGCGCATCGTTCATTGTCTTCGTGTTGACCTTTCCCCGGTTCAGATCGAAAGACTCCTTGAATAGAGCCTCCGTATTCTCGGTGAAGACGTCGGGATAGAGCCATGCCAACAATGCCCACATTTCGACTAGGTTGTTTTGCAAAGGTGTTCCCGTCAGGATGAGTCGGTACTCGGCGCTTATGCTTCGCAAACAAGTAGATATCTGAGTGACGCTGCTCTTGATCTTGTGGCCCTCGTCCAGAACCACGTAGCGCCAGACAAATGAATGCTTGAACCAGGCTTGCTCGGCCTGGTAAGTCTCGTATGTCGTAACAATGATCTTGTATAAACCATGATCGGAATCGTCGTTAGGTAGCTTAGAGACATTTACACCGGCCTTTCTCGAAGCCTTCCGATTTTTGGATTGGCGTGTCTCATTACCGTACTTGTCGGCCATGCCGAGGGCCATCCTCTTAAGACGGTCTCGCTCACTCATGGGGCCGTGGAACTGGAGCACCTTCAATTGGGGAACCCATCTCTGGGCTTCGCTCACCCAGGACCTAAGCACGCTCAGTGGGCAGATGACAAGGTATGGTCGGAGCTCCTCGGACGAGACACCAGTTTTTCGGTCTTGCTCCTCGAGGTACTGAAAGAGCGACAAGGTCTGTAGCGTCTTTCCCAAGCCCATCTCGTCGCCCAGTATTCCCGAAAAACCGTTGTTGTAGAGGTGGACTAAGAACGAAAGACCGGACAGTTGGTAAGGCTTCATGGTGGCAGCGACGCCCTCAGGCTGCTCTGTCAACTCTTGATACTCGACAATGGGCTTTGCGTTGCCATTCGCCACTAGCCTGGAAACGTGGTTGTGGAGAGGGAGCAGAGGGAGGAAATATTCTTTGTTTGCGACGAAGAAGTTGTTGGCTTTCGCCTTGGATCGCAATGCAATCTGGTCGCGAAGGCGGGCGCGAGCTGTGTTACGCTTCATGCGCGGCGGTGGCTTGCGCTGGGTTGGTGTGGGCAGTCGGGTTTGCACTGTGTCTGACTTCAATATATTGCCCTTGTTGCCGCGCGTGCTCCGTCGGGGCCCATCAATCCTTTCTTTCTTTCTACTTTCCATCTTCAGTACATCCGCGCCACCACCGGTGTGGCTGCGGGTCAATATTCGGAAGGTTACTTGGGAGGGTCTCCCCAATTCGTCCTCGCTACTGTCTATCGACGCAGCGAGCGGTTCGGGCAAGTGTCGTTCTTGATGGGCGATGGCGGACGAGTTAGCGAGTGGCTCCGACGAGCCTGGCGAGTGGTTTGCCGATCTGGTCGAGAGCTTGCGATTCAAGGCGGGTGGCTGTGGAGGCGTGTGTTTACTCAAAACTTCCGCAGCGGGAGCGACGGCCGGTTGCTCTTGCCTAGGCGAGGTAAATGAAGACGTCCTCCTTGCCTTGGTTGCCGACTCAGCAGAGCTCTGCGACCCAAACTGCGAAAGCAAACTCTCCAATGCCCCTCCTTTCCGCTTCTTGGGGGTTATTGGCAGTGAAGTCGTATTGGGGCGCATGCGTGGGCGGTCCATCTTGCCGTTGCACGAGCAACCGTGAGTAGCAATGGGTGGGAAATGCGGCAAGGGCGAAAGTGTAGAGGTGAGGGGCAAACATGCATCGAAGGGAATGTGTAGTCACGGGGACGGCCTTGATGGGGGTGGTGGTGAAGGTGAAGACGCGTCAAAGGACGCAATTGCACGAGCGCGAGCCTAATATGTGTATGATGCAGTAGACTGACAAACGGGCTCCTTCATGCCCCTGAAGTCTGCGCGGCGGGAGAGAGGGTGAGGGTGAGACTTTTTGCGGGAAACCAGGTGTCCTTCGCTCTGCTGCGACGCGTCGTTCCTGAAATCTGGTTGCCCTAGTCGCAGTCGGACTAGCGCCGGAAACAGACATGCCAAGAGCTCTAAACGCCGAAAAGTCAAAGTGGATGGAGAGCTCAACACCAGATCGCTCGCCCCGACGACCCCCATCATCTCTCGCCACCCCGCTGCGGTCGCTTCCCGCCATCTCGAGCTGCGGGCCTTACTCGCGCGCCATGACCCAGCCCGTCATCACCCAGTTCTGGCCCATCTTCCCCACCAAGTCGGACGGGCAAGAAGTCGTCAACAACCGCGGCGCAGTCCTCAGGAACGGGCCGTCGGCCGAGCAGCTCGACCGCGCGCCCAACGACCAGGGCCAGTGCGATTACTACCGCCTGATTGAAGAAGATGAGCCCAAGCATATCGACTGGCGCAAGAAACTAGGCGGCATGCTGCTGCGCGAGATAGGCGGGAAACAGTACGAAGCCAGGTGGAGCCAATGCATCCTCTACGAGTTCCCCAAAGGCTACCGCCTCTACGAGCACATCAAGTCCAAGGTCGACGGCTCGACGAAGGCGGTCAAGACCCACTCCGGCGGCGGCCACGACCGTCAAGACGCCTACCTCTACGGCTACCCCAAAGGACCGAAGAAGCGGTTCAGGAGCCCGCAACAGTTCTTCCCACACCTGCTATGGCTGTCGACGGACGAGTCAGGCGACTACGAGAACTGCACCTGTGCCATCTGCTCCCCGATGCAGATTGAGGTCGAGAAACCTGTGGCCAAACAGGAGATCAAAGCCGAGCCGGCCATCAAGAAGGAGAATGCTCCCATAGCGAACTCACCAGCATTGGCGCAAAATGAGCGCCATCCCATTGTGCAAACCCCGGTCCCCCGACCCAGTACCGCCGGAGCGGCCACCGCCCCGAGCCCCAATGCAAAACCCGCCGCACAGCCAGCCGCTCCCCGCATCAAGGCTCCTGCTGTTCTCGTGTCGGCCAGCCTCCCACAACCGCACTCTCTGGACCAGCAGGTCGACGGACACTACGGCAAGTTCCTCTGCCGCACAGGCGAGGTGGCTTGGTTTTTCCGAGAAAAGACAAAAGCATGGGGCCTTGGACTCATCATCCGGAGATGGGCACCCAAAGACGGATCCAGCGAACGCGCATATATGGTGCAACCCCTATCACATCCTTACGAATCGCCGAGTCCGGAACTCGTGACCACGGACCAGCATTTGAAGCCCTGGCTCGCCTGGTCCGCACCAAACTGCACCTATGCCTATCTTCAACAGAATCCTGGTCTTACCTATAACCAAGTAGAGTGGAATGCTCTCTTGTCCGGCCAGTTCGGGCAAGGCATTGCGGACGTTGATGCCTCCATTCTCGCTGCAAAATCTATTGACACAACATACACCCTCTTCGAGCATCTGATAACAACCATCAACATGGGCCAAGAAGAGCAACACTGGAACGGCCTCTACCTCGGTGCAGAAAAGATCTGGAATGGCGAACCTGTCCGCCTCCGCATTGGCAACGGGAACGACCTCATGGTCATAACTGACATTATTGAGCAAACCAGCGTCCCGAGCTCCATCCAGAACACGCCATCCCAACCCACCCTCTCCAAAGTCCTGGTCGTCGGCGACATTTACAGCTACCAGACTCTCCCGGCCCCAAATCCCTCCGCTCTTCCGAATCCTCCACCCAACAACAACCTCCCGATCCGCATGCGCGAAGACATGCGCTGGCGGAACCAGATCATGGTCCCTGCCACCCGCACGCTCGCGTACTGGAAACTCGTTGCCTCCCAAACGCGCCTCGACATAAGCGAAGTAAAAGGCAGATGGTACGAAACCAGCATCGTTTTCGTCGATCCGTTCAAGCAAGCCATTCAGAAAGGCGAAGGTGGAAATGGCATATGGATGAACGCGCGCGGCGACGCCACAGGGCTTGGGAAGACTGCCGGGACGCCGAAACCGGATCGTATCGCTGCCTTCACGACTGCGATTCCGAAGGGCACACAGTTGGTGGATGGATTGGACCCCCCACAAGAACAAGGAAAGCCACTCTCTACCGGAATTCAGGAGCTGGCGGTGGCAGGGGACGCGGGGTTTGCGCTCGATGACTTCATGAACTTGGATGGCATGGATGAGAGTGCCCTTCCGTTTGGCGAGGAGTTTACATTTTAACTAAGTTTACGTTTCGTTCGTAGACACGAGCCTGCCTTGGAAAGAAGAAGAGCTTTACAGCGGCTTGCCAGCCGACCCGAACGCGGAATATATGCACTTGTCCCGCGAGTGTGCGATCTTTATGACGTACACAGTCTGTGTATACGACCCTGGTTTCCCCGAAAACAGAGCTTTAGTGGTGCATACGATACGCTGGAGTATGGCACGCTGCTAGTTAAGGTGTCTGGAATCCGATGTCCGAATTAGACGCATTAGGTTGGCGTTTTAAGTATCATTGCAGCATCTTAGCGGGATGGAGTTTCGTACTTACAAAGCATGAGAGGAAAGGAAATGTATTTCTTTTCGAAATAAGCTCGAGTGTTCGATTGCTTGTTTCAATCATTTGCACGCCAGGAGGGAGGTATGCACATTGTGTTGCAATTTGCATCACATTTTTCGCCTTCTTAATCCTATATTCGCGTGTCTGTGATTTCAGTTCATGCCAGTGTTTTGAAGGGTCTTGATACAAGATGCAATAGAGCGAGGGGTGAAAGTGGAGTAAAAGATGTCATTTGTGACGAGATTGGAACCCAGACTTGGGAGTGCACTGGACATACAACAGGCTTTGGCGCCGAAGGTTTATTCGGAAAGCTACATGTCATATATGACGGGACGAGGTCAGCGTCATATGAACAAATTGACGAGCCATTGTAGCCGAAGGAAAGTGGTGACAAGTCGTCGCACAATACTTGAAAACAAAATATTGGTAGAAACCGATAATTTTCCTGCACTTCCAGGCATCGCCAAATACTTCCATGCCGATAGAAAGTGTGATTACTACGCTGCGTTATAGGAGAGTTCACTGATCGAAGATCTTCTATGGTACCGTCTCGTGAATGGGGTATCATGCATCATTGTTCCAGCACTTGGCACGCTCACACTTGGTCTTGGGCTCAACCGACCATGTTATCAGGGAAGAAGATTTGACCCTGACTAGGTTTTGCAACCGCTGTGGAGGCAAGCACAATTCCGGGGGCCTGACACCTTTGGTGAAGTCAAGGAAGCCATATTAAGCTCAAGAGACCTTGTGTTAATGCAAATCTACTCGTCAAAGGTGAACGAGGCTCTTTACAGTACTGTATACAGAAATGGTTGCGCTGGAGGTCGGCGAAGAGCTCTTCCCAGACCATACCTTGTTTAAGATTATAGTGGTAGGGGATGTGACGTCCGAACTGAGATGAGTGAGGCTGAACAAGTGGTCTCTCGTGCACCGATTTTCTCTCGCGAATTTGTCCCTGTAGCATCAACAGTCAACAGCTTGATGGTTGTTCAAAGTTTGAGCGTTCAGTGATCATAGCTACTCACCTGGCAACTTTTGTCATCATCTGTTCCACTCTTCCTCAGTTACAATCGAACTCGCTCGTTGCTCCGCCACTGAATATGTCAAACGCGAGAATCAAGTATGTATCATTGCAAGGCGTCTGTTGGACTTCAGTCATAATATGTAGAGCCGTCAAAACACTGGATTCTTTTCGCTCACTCCGCATGGATGGCCTCGTAATGATGTAATAGATGTTCAATGAAATTCGTATATGTGAAACAGGGAAGTATTCTACATCACTGTAGGCCTGTATTGTACTTTAATAGAGGGTTACGGATCTTTCAAGGCAGTCTAACCTATACTAAGGTGTTTTCGCGACTTCAGACCCAAGTCATCGCCCCATCATCTCATGTAGTGCATCCTAGATACATATAGGAGAATTCACAAGGGAATCCCGCACTACTTTGTCTTGATAGAAAATTGCGTCAGCACCACGAGACGTCCATATCGGTAGTCAGTGTCCAGCTTGTCTCGTTAGGAGCCCCCCGTCGCATCGTCTTTGAAATTAAATCCTCCACCGCCCGCGCCTGAAACTCAATAACTAGCTCGCCGCCCATGCAGGGTCCCACAATGCCTTGATCGCCGTCTACAGGCGTGATGCGCCTTGCAAATTGTCCAGTGAGCGGGCCCTTGACATCGAGCATCCCGATGCTCTGGTGACTTTCAGCATCTAGGCAGAGATTGCGGAGGAGGGACGGCACTTACTTGTATCTCTGCCTTCTCGGAAAATGAATAAGTGCCTCGTAAGAACATGGTTGCATTTCCCGGCAAGTCCGTGTTTCCCTGGGCGGTGGTGCCTCGCGCATTCACCATGATCTTCCAACCTTTGTCGACGATGATATGGCTGACAATGTCGCACATTCTCAACGAAGAGCCGAACGAGCCTAGCGTCGGTAGAAAGTTCGCAAGTGTAAAAGTGAGCGGAGCAATGTTTGTTGTCGTATTTACAGGCCCGATGACCGCGCTGAGACCTCCCTCGGGACAAGCGCTGCCGGAGTAGGTGATGTTGACAACCTTCGGTTGTGGCACTGGGCCATCTTGACCTAGTGCGCTGGCGGCAGAGCTCAAAGACAGTAGGGCAATGAGGAATCGCATCGTGTTGCGAGATGAATGTAGCTACGCAGAGAATTGAAGATAGAAGTTGCAAGGCAAGCTGCCCATCAGGTCCATCGGATGCCCCACCACCAGTTGCTGCTCTTTTCATTGCCGTATATTGTGTCTGGGGACAAAGACCGGGGTGTTGATTCGCGACTTCATTTGCACTCTGTAAGTATGGCAGAATACCCGGCAGATACTATCAAAACCTGGCTGCAACAATTTTACGAGTAGCTTAGAGAAATCGTCATCCTTTCTGAATGCTGAGCCAAGTCCTCCATACTCCAACTTTCACCATCTAGGAAGACAACTTCACGAAACGATTAGCGTTGGTAAAATATTCTTAAGACAATTCATCCGACCACAAATGAAAGAGACGTGAATACGGCAACTGTGCTTGTCCGTTAATGAAAGGCGTTTTTTGGTGCGGTAACAGAACAAAAGAGAAACAGCATATGTAGGTAAATCGCGATGAGCTGCAGCACTAGAAATACGATATCATGAGGATATAGTCGTCCGTTTCGAATGCTGCCCTGCTTAGAAATTTGGACCGTAAAATAGCCAGAACGACCGACTTACTGGCGACGGACTTGGACAATGTAATCGTCTCCCTCCTTCGCCCGAACTGCAATAGAATTCATATTAAGCAGTAGTGGGGCTGCTATGGATTTTGCAATTGATGGATATAACTACCCTGATGACTGTTAATAACCATTGGGCTGTACTACCTACATGCATATAGTAATTCTTATTAATGGCTGATGACCTATGACTCTAAGTTTCCTTCTGCTGATGATGCAGGTGTGTTCTGCGAATTTTCGGAGATTGACTTTATACTCATTAAAATACATCCACTTCGATTGAGATACCGACCCGTCCCCGCCATAGAGCTTCAAAAAGGGCCGTTTTACGCTAGGTTTTTCAATTGGCGGATTTCTAAGGATATATCATGTAGTGCAAAGAGAGGAACAGAAGTTAAAACGAACAGGAATCGTGTGAGCGTAAGATAGCAGATCTGCTAAATCCTCGATCGTAGATAGCCTAATGCGGTAGTTTCTTAGGACAGTTTTCCTAGGGAGCCAATTTTCCTAGGACAACTCTGATAGGACGCTGATTTTCTTAGGACGGCTGTTCTAGGACCTTATCCTCCTAGGACAATTGTCCAAGGACACTAGTACGTCAAAAGCGGCGGGTTGATGGGGCGAGGAGCGATGCCTGATATGGATAAGCGAGGGACTACATTAAACCTGAAACAGGAGTCTCCAAACAAACACCACGAGCGGGTTGGATACGCATATTAAAGTGGTCATGGATAGGAAAATTTGAACTTTTGGGTGCCTTGGGGAAAGCAAGCAGAAAAGATGGTATTAACCGTCGTATGACCAGTAAATGAGAGAACAGGAGACTCGCTGCCTGGCGTTCTTCAGCTTCTTTTACCAAACGTTAATCCTTGTGTGAGTGGATCGATTTTAGAAACGTTACATTAGATTTCAGCATTGGGTACCCATCTAACAACCACTACCAACAAGTCCATGCACACCCCCTTCCTTTACATACTTACACGTTCCACTCACGTTCTCCGTCCCATTAACCCCATTCCTCAGCTTTATATCCTCAAAAAACACATCGTAACACGGCTGCACCTTGCTACAACTCACACTCCCCGCCCCACTCTTCCCATTCAACCACCCCGTAAAATTCACAAACCGCACATCACTAACCAGCATCTTACTACTCCCTGAGAAACTTCCATTATTTCCATTATCCTGCGTGATACTCGGGGGCGAATCCGCGCCCTGCACTCGAAAATTGCTCAGCGTGATATGCGACACATTTCCCCAGCCGCCTCCACGGGGTTGTCCAGCGCTCTCGTACCCGGATTGGGGGACTGGAACCCCGATCCAGGTTTTGATATACACGGGGTTGTGCATGTCCTCGTTGTACCGGATGATATCTACATCGTCGACGAGCACGTTCGAGACGGAGGAGTCCTCGAGGTACTGGCCTAGACTCCCGATCGCGATGCCGTTTCCGCCGTGGCATGTTACGTTTCGGACTGTGATGTCGTAGCTGCGTGGTTTGATCGCGATACAATCATCACCGCCCTGGTACCACAGCCCTGTCAAACTCACATTCCGCGCATCCATAGTATCAAAGCCGTCTGTATTCTGCACCCAATTCGCTCCATACGGTGCTTTCGTCGCTGTGGCATTGACTTTGATATCTGTGAAGGCCATGTTTGTGCCATTCATGATGTTCAGGGACCACAGCGCGGGGTCTTTGATGTGGAAGTTTGAAACGCGGACGTTGGTTACGTTCCAGAAGACGAAGGGCATGGGTCGGCCTTCTTGCGTATTTCCCGCTTCAGTATTGTACCAGACATCACCGTTGCCTTGGATGTGTGGGGTTGAGGTCGAATGGCCATTGATGGTGATGTGCGAGCCGGTGAGGATGAAAGATGCGCGGTGGTTTTGGAAGGGGATGAAGTAGTTATTGTTGCGCCAGTAGGTGAGGTTGTCAGAGAACTGGTTGAATTAGCGAACAGAATTTGGGGAATGAATGGAGGATCGTGTTCACGTACAGTCCATTGGCCTCGCCAATCGATTTCTACGTCGTTGACGACGGGGTTTAGACGTTGTGCTATCCAGTAAACCTGGTCAGGCGGAAAGATGATGGTGCCGCCTTTTCCGCATTCTGAGAACGCATAGAGGATGTTTGGCACGTCATCCGTTTGGTTTCCATATGCGGCGACGGTGCATGTCTTGCGTCCATTGTGGTGGCCTTTTTGGACGAAGGGGTTCCCGAGGGTGGTAGAAATTTGAAGTAACACTAGGAATAAGGGACGGAGAGACATCATTTTGAAGAGCTGAAATCGCACTGAGAATAAAAGAGCGCATCATTGGAAAGCAATATAAATATACAGTCCGCCTCGGAAATATGCTTACCCCTGCATTCTCCATATGAAGCTTCCATGTCCATCCTCGCCGTTGATTGCTGGATTTACACTCTCCGGGGCTGCTGCAAGACGATCACTGTGGAGATACAAGCTTCCCCAAGCTTCGCCAACGCTTCTCCCGAAGTACATTTATGCCGACGATGCTTCTTCGGATGAACTAACCCCGAGGAACTGAATTGGTGTTGGATTTAATCCGGGGTACACTAAGCTAAGGTTAGCTTTAGCAGCTTGGCGTAGGCTAGTACGATGACGTCGCGCCATCAATTTATACCTCGACGCGTCTTCCACACCACGCCCCAATTCTAAACTCCACCAATCATCATGATACTAGTAAACAGCGCCCCCTTTTCACGTAGTCTTCTCATTCGCATGCACCAAGTGCACCGCCGCGCCTTCAGCAGCCCATCAAAACAAAATCGTATATTCGCAAATATCCGAACGCCAGAAGAACTACATAGCCTCACCCTGGTCTCCGCCGCCGACAACCGACCCCTCATAACACTATGGTCCGCGAGCTGGTGCACAATGTGTCAAACCGTGAAGCCAATTGTGAGAGGATTGATTGAAGATGAGAGGGTTGGAGAACAGGAAGGTGGGTTGGGATACACGGAGGTGGAGTTGGATTCTACGTTGATTGGAGATCTGGGGGTGAAATATATGGTACGCTTATTTCTTGGCATTGTTACAAGGCGGAGCTCTTAATATTGGGACTTAAATATTTGATGGGATGCTGACAGGGCGACATAGATCACGTCGATGCCGACGCTACTTGCGTTTAGTAGGCAGGAAGCTCAACTCGAGACGAAGCTTGTGAGGCCGGAGCAAATGAAGGATAAGGAGTTCTTGAGACAATGGTTGTTAACAGAAGCGAGAAGAGGAGGACGGGCAGGGGGTGCTGGTGGAAGTTTGTTTGGAGGATTATTTAGCTAGGGACGAAGCCGTGGCGAATTTTCTAGTACATGGCCCCTCGGGGTCTTTGTGCATTGAAGACTACAGAGAATCGATATCCTCGACTACCGAACTAGCGCTATTCGCCATTTGCTTGTCGGCCAGCATGTCTCCAATCTTCGGAAGTGCTTGTGTAAGCCCAGGACACCATACCAGTCAAGTGGATATACCACGGACTAACCAGTCCGTTATATATATATCAGCTGTACATATTATACACACAATAAACATCTTCATACCCTCTCACCCACATTCTGCTTATGGATCCTCATTATCAAGCTTCTTTTTCTATTTCAATTCGACTTCCGCTATCTCTTTGCGACTTCTCTAATGGATAGGTATGTATATAATCTCATTTTCTATTAGATTTTGTCAAGAATATATATAAAGCCTTATTGACAAGAGCCATCAGAAGCGTCTTTTTGCGCAACAAATTCGGGCAACAGTGGAACTTCGGCAATATCATATTGATGAAATTCATATTGTTTCTCAAATTGTACGAGCATCGACTTTCAACTAGTTCCGAGATTGGTAGATCCTAATCAGAGTAAACAGTCTTAATTCGATTGGTAAATTTCTGCTCCGTTTCCTGGTGTTGTGTCTTTAGAAATCAACGATTAAGCGGAACCTTCACTATATTACCTTCCCTGACTATGTCGTGACAGATAATCCAAGCCACAGGGGTTTTCCCAACCAGCCTATCATCATATGCAGCTTGAATCAATCCCACAATCTCTTCGTAAGTAGCATCGTCGAATTCTGTATCTAGCTTTACAAGGTGAACCAAGGCAAGTATTCAAGCGTTGATTGTATTGTGGCAGCCACTTGCCCTTTCCAAAATTGTTGCGAAACAGCAGCTGAACGTAATGTTTCAAAATTTACTATGTGTGTCTTGACTGCGATGCGTTGACCACTTAAAATTGGTAGCGACCTTGACCACCTGTCGTACATAAGCTGTCAAGCCGGTGTGGAGTAGTGACCCATGCTGTCAACGAAGTATATACGAAACTGTCTTTGACGCGGACTCTCATGAGCAAATTCTTCTTGCATCACAACGAGAAGGGTGTGTCCGACAGAAAGACCAGTCCCTAGATTTCTTCGAAAGTGCTGTACGATATAGTGCTGACTCGTTTATAAACGCTTTGTCGACGACGATGGACATTGGTTAACTTTCCTCGGTCGTGACGTTATATAGTACGAATCCGTAGTCGTGCCATCTTGAGATATACTGGTATTGATGTTGCGACTTGATTCAAGATACTATCATTCTCACCCGGGGTCGCCATTTTATTGGTCCAATGGTATCGCTCGCTGAAGTACAAATTGGAGGCCATAAGCGCAGTGTTATCATCGTCTTCACCGAATTCCGCTTCAAAATCGACCTTCCCTTTCGCACCATCTTTATCAACGTCCTGCTCTTTGTCTCCATCATCGTCCCGCACTCCCCTGATATTATGTTGTATCCTATGCAAAATTTTTCGTGAAGCTTGATTAGTGGCTGAATAGTAGCCGCGTGAAGATTGCGGCTATGGCCTCGTTGTAATCGTCCTGTAAGTATCCAGCTGTTCGTCTCGTCCGACTGAGGCAGAATTCATTGGATGTTCTGCTTCTTGGCTTTGGAAGACTTCTGTTTGGTACTCTACGAGACTTCCATTGGTATTCCTCTATTTTCTTGTGTCTTTGCCTCTTTACAGGTTAATCTTCGTGTCCCTTGTGTTGTTTGCGTTTCGTGAATGCGCGTTTCGTCGCTTGGCGCTTTTTGGGATGCATTTTCGTGACATATTGGAATTGAAAGAGACAAAAGCCACAAATGAGTCTTGAGGAATGAAGGTTGACATTTTTAGGAAGGATGGAAGCTAAAAGTCCTGGAAGCAAAACACCATTTATTGTCCTTTGACTACATCTGAAAACCGATGACAATGAGAGATACACATTTGTCGCAGTTTGAATAAGAACGACACCAAACAATAGCAACAATAGCAACAATAGCATCAATATGAGTAGACGTAATATCTGCATGTGAAATGAGACACACGCTATAAGATCTCAACTAGGTAGTTTACGTATCCACTGGCATCGGTATCCCGACCTTGCCTCCTGAGGTCAAGCCGCATTTGGATTACTGAAGAATGAACGTTTCTCAGAGCCAGTCCCTGTTCGTGTAACACGAGATGCTTGCCCCATTCCTCCACGTTGTTTGTCAAGATTCAAAATATTGTGTCCCGCGTCTCTCCTCCAGGTCATGCCAGCTCCCGGTTTCAACGTTCTTCTTAGCCTTAGAAAAGTCGTTGGAGTAACGTTCAGTGTCCCTAATTTGCCATCGGCATACCCTGCGACTGTCATGAGTCGCGCCGTCTTGATTCTTGCTTGGATGAGATGTGATGTTGAAAGCCAAGCGGCAGCTGTTCCGTTCCAACCCCAGCCCCTCCAAACACGTCTTACGTTCCCTAATTTCCATCATATACCAGACCCCGGGTTTGCGTACTTGTCCATCATGTTAAAGACGACCGAGTTGTCAACGTAGCAGTTTTGATCATGGGGCGAGCATCCCAGATCGGTTTCCAGTTCGATTCCAACATCGGATCGCATCGTTCGAATGATGTTGGCAGCGTCAACACAAGACGATGTGTTGTAGTACGTAATGGGTTCTGAAGTGTAATGTGCGTCGTTCGAATAAGTCCAAGAGTTGTTGATGGGCTGTTCGAACTGGTAACCGTAGTGTGGCATACTACTCTCTGACTTGATTTCTATGGCTGGAGTCATTGACGAGTGGAAGAAGTTGTTGACAGCGAAGCCTGGTGGAGTTCCTGTACTTGAGACTATCGAGCGAGGGCTAGGAGAGTCGTTGCTTAGCGTAATTGTACGCTGCTGAGGAATGGTGATCGGAGGAACCGCTGGGGGGCGTGCAGCCAAAGTCGTGGAGGAAGATGACATGCTGGAAGGCGAGTCGATACTGCAAGGAACCTGGCAGGTTATCCTCCTCTCTAGCATGGTGTTTAAAGTTGGCGCTGCGGAGACTTGTTCGAAAGGCTTGTCATTGGAGCCACCCATAACGGCCACAATCTCAGCCTCGGGAACACCCCGCTCACGCAAGAGGGCGCGAAGCTTTTTGTTCTCTTCGAGAACCCTCCGAGCAGCACTTTGGATTTCAGATGAGGCTTCGATGCCTAGTTGCTCGCAGCTGCGGAGCTTGGCCTCGAGCTCTTGGAGATACTCTTTTCGTCGTGCACGTGAACGCCCTGAACCCAGAGGCACAAGTCAGTCTAGGCTGTTCAGGATGTCTTGCAATGAAACTCCTCAGGCAAAGGCCACATGCTGCACTGTAAATCGCAACATAGACTCTACAGCCAAGAGGGAACAGCTTCACTGTTTGCAGGACTTACGTTGGTTGTCTCTTATCCGGGCCAGGTTTTGCGCTTTCTATCGAGACAGTCAGAACGATGCCCAGTGTCAATGAGGCATGACTCAGGCGTACCGAAACATGAGAGTCATTCATGGTGATGCTTGATGCGAAGCAATGCTGGAGAAGGGGCGTTGATGATTGGTCGTCTTGATAGGCCAGATTTGGGGTGCGAGGTCATGCTGATAGATATGTACGACATTGATGGCATCAAGGTTGGTCTTAAAGGATGTGCAGACGAGGACCGCAGGCGCCACCAATAGCTACCGAGTTCCAAAAGTCGTCGCCCGCTCGGTGTGCATGGGGGTTGCGCTCAGACGAGCGCCAGGCACGATAAACTGTCTATTCTCCGGGGTCCGTGGGCTTCGCGTTTTTGTGCTAAATATCCTGACTAATGATTGTTACACGCATCAAAACGCCTAGTTTAGCGCTGCCAAGGCGCCGGCCCTCAGCCCTGCGGACATTCAAGAATCCTTCAGCCTCAACACCAAACACCAAGGTGAGTTGTCCGTTGCCACGCCGCAACGCCGCAACGCCGCAATTGGTTTATCTGGCGTTGTTGCGCCGGTCAATCTTTCTCTTGCATTTCAAACGCTCGAAGCTGCGTTAAACCATCAATCACCCACACTGCCGTAGGACCGAGTACAGTCCCCCTTCGCAACCATGCTATTCTCGAAGAAGGCTTCGTCTTCCCACGAGGACGGCTTTGATCCCACCTACCGTTACGAGACATCGTGGCTTCTCCCACCTGGCCTTCTCTTTGGTCTTCGGGCATTGCTCTCTTTGTACGCATTTACGACAATCTTCACCATCTTCGGCTGGAATGGTAGCCATGGCCTGTCCGAGGATTCAAGGCAATCATTCTCTTACTTCACTCATCTCACATACTGGGGCCTCGCGTTCTACTACGCTGTTAGCGCCATGCATACCTGTATTTACTGGTTGACGGGAACACCACCCCTCGCTCGGCTGCCGCGTTTTCTCCAAAACGCCCACGGCCTATTCTACTCTACGATAGTTGTGTTTCCTTGGATTGTGACTGGTAAGTACCTCTGCCTTTTTGCCAATTGCTATATTCTATAGCGAAATCTACAAGTATGTCTAACTGACACGTCTTAGCTGTTTATTGGGCCCTTCTCTTTGACAACGGCTTTCCCTCGACGTTCAAGGCGTGGACGAATACGTCTCAGCATGCTCTAAATTCTCTTTACGCCCTTTTTGAAATCGTATTCCCACGAACAGCCCCGCTGCCCTTCCTCCATCTGATTCCCATAATTTTCATACTGGCTTTATATCTTGCGCTGGCGTACGTCACATTTGCGACGGAAGGGTTTTATGTGTACGACTTCCTAGACACTAGAACAAACTCGTCCTGGAAGGTGGGAGTCTATATTGTTGGAATATTGGTTGCCGCCATCGTCGTGTTCCTCATTGTGCGGTATGTGATCATGCTCCGAGTATGGATTACTGAGAAAAAGCTGGGACAAAAGGGTAAATTCTCTCACCATGCAAATCTGGCCGACGACAACGAGGGGAAAAGCATTCCCATGCACAACGTCATTTCCAGATAGCTCCATACCATCCCAGCCTTGAGACTCTTTTGTTTCGAGTCGCAATGTTTTCTTTCATTCCCGATACCCCGTTAGTAATCATTCGCAAATTATATTTAGTCTCGCATCTCTTTGCCCATCGCAGCCGCCACTCCTTCGCCGCACCCATGCTTTTTCTCTCACACGATCGGTCTAAGCCCAAGCATGGTTCTTTGTAGCTCCTTCCAAATGAACCAGATCGGAGACTACGTGACGGCGCATCGCTAATTTCCCGCTATGCGCCTACGTTGATTATTTCCTTTTCTTCGTCTATCCCCATTGCAACATCCTCCCTGACAATGATGAAACTCGTCTGGCTGATTTTAGCTGGCAACCTGGTCAGGCAACGCGACGTTCTAGAGCACGTTTACGTCATGTGTTATTTGGGATCACTTCGTGGGGTTTGGTCGTCCATATTCAAAATTTAACCACTGTCCAGAACCTTCTCACCTCTCCACATCGGGCTTCAAAAGCAAACAACAACTACAGTACTACACTATTACCTTCGGGTGCACTCACGCTGACGGACTTATAGATTGCGTGCTCAGTTTCCGTACAGCAATTGGACAATGAGCAATTCCGGGCCTGTGCGATCGCCGAGGAGGCTGTGCGGTGCGCCTAAGTATTCCGCTCGGTCACCCCAGCGGTGATCACACGCGCATTAGAGTCAAAAGCGATGCGGCTGCAGTCTGCAGTACTGCTGGGGTACTTTGTGGAGTGGGGAATCCCACATCCAATCAAAGTCACACGTGAGGCTACGCCAGCGCCAAGTATCAGAGGCGCAATGCGATTAGATGCACCTGGACTACGATAGAACCAGAAAGGTCCTCGAACGCGGGATTCCGGCTTCTAGAAGAAAGCTAAGAGCAACCGCTCCCATAGCTGTAGAGGCACACGACCTACTGTGCATAGGTGTGTACTAGCATGCAACCCTCATTGGTCGAAAAATCCTGGACCTGCGCAAACCCTCAACACTTCGGCAACTTCTCCATGGGGGTCCGTGAAGCTGTCAAGTCAGAGAGCACGAGCCTTTTGGCACGGATGACTTTGGACGAGCCTCAGAGGTCCTTGGACTCCTGAGCTTTACGTATGTTCTTGGACCGTGCTTGTGCCATCACCAGGGACAGTCTTGTGGTGTGCCAGGACATGCACACGAACCCCAGGTGTTGATGAAAGTATCTTGTTATCTGAATCTCTACTGATTGCCTGTTCGCAGCCACATGAATGGGAAGTGAAATTTTCGTTACCGAATACCGTTCATGGTAAAATGCCTCTACGGCGATACGACCTTGACTAACAAAAGGCCAGGGTCTGTCCATGTGGGGCGTTTAAGCCACGCCCAACCCAATTTCCCTCAATCACCACCATCCATGAACACCCTCTCAATTGGCACCACAACCCTCAAGGGCCGTGTTCAATCTGAACAAATCCACTGGGCAAATATTTCTTCCTCAGGGACTCCATCGCCTGACACTCAGTTCAGGAGCAGGAGAGTGATTTCGAATACCAACACGACCATCACCTGCATCGCAACGGCGACTCCGCTTGTATGGATCTAGGATGCGGCTAGCGCCTAATCTGCAGGTCCAACTGGCCAAGATTGACCTGCGTAACCCTCGCGTGCTACTTTCTTCAATCAAACCCTTCTTTAACAGCCCTCCTCAGGCACATGATACTCCATTGCAAGGCAGACACAACGACTCGCGCGCTTACTAACAACGGCGCGCTGGGATGTGCTTGCAGTGGCATCGTTAGAAATTAGGTACTGTAAGTTCTCAAACTCTCTTAAGCAATGCATGAAAGGAGATTGTTTAACATGTGCTCCGAAGGATTCACATGTGTTGGTAAAAGTGGATGCACACCGTTATTTCGACTTCCCCGCGTTCTCGCTGTGCCCGAAGTGGTGTCCTAAGGACGGGACAATCTTCGCTTTATCCCGCGGTTTCCTTATGAGCTTCCAGTTCCAGCACAGTTTGCTAGCGTTAGTTTCAGATCCTGGACGTCACCTCCCAACAACACCTTGGCTGAGAAACCCAGCGAATGGTGGCGGGCCCGATGCTACGGATAGCGAATACACAGCCTTCAGTGCGAGAATGTTCTCGGAGGCTAGGAGCTGTTCGCCGTTGCAAGATGCCATCATGCGGCTTATCGTGTCGTTGATCAATGCAAGTGTGCAGGGGGAGTACGAGTGTTCCAACAGCAACCCTCACACGTTCTTACATTAGCGTAGCCCAGAAGGGTTCAAGTTTCCGCTTTCGCAGTGCTCTCTGAATGGCACGTACGTTGTCCTAAACACTAATCGGTCGAATTCTACAGGTACATGCGAACGGAGTGTCTGCTATCATGGGGTGGGACACGTGGGGGACACGTTGAAACACGGAGTGGCTGCGGCGAATATAATGCCTGAGAGGGCAGAAGGTATGAGGGGATTGAAATAGTAATGCTCACATGGCAGTCCAGTGGATGGCGAACTTGTGGCAAGTGATGAGGTGTTAAGTTTAGGGTTGTTTTGTGAATCATAGTAACAGTGAAACAATTCGAGAGAATGAGTTTTTTATAACTTACTCGGGATCGAAATCAATCTAGTTGCACAGGTTTATAGAAATTCTACACACAACAAGCGTACTACAGATTCTCATACAATTCAATTCTTTTCGCGCTGTCCTTCATTCATCATTACTCGGCAGTCGCTTATCGATAACGCACCAAAAGCCGAGGCAAATTTGCATCCCCTTCAGAATCGCATGCCACAACATCACAACGCTTCAGTCTCGAACAGTCAAAAGCCCCGAAAATGATTGAAGTAGTCTACGTAATCCGACACGCTGTACGTTGTCACAAGCTCGCAGCCCGACCTCTCATTTCACCATTACTCCCTTCCGTTAGCCCCAACACTGCTGCCTCAGTACGCGAAATTCACAACATCTCTGACAATCCTAGTATCGCTCCAACTGGTCCGTCAACCCGCAAACAGGTGAATACACCGCGTCATCTAAAACGCCAACGGGGATTCCGACGGACCCCCCGCTGTCCTCCTATGGCGTGGAGCAGGCCAAAGAACTCGCAGACTACCTGTGCACCCTCGACCCGCCGATAGATAGGATATACTCGAGTCCGTTTTACCGGTGTCTGCAGACGCTGAGGCCGGCTACGGATAGATTGTTTAAGGAGGGGAAGGCCGGGGGAAGGATTAGGGTTGATCGGGGGATTGGGTATACTTTCTTCCCTCCTCAGCAGCCCACCACGATGTGTAGAGGGAGAGCTGATGCAAAATATGAAAAGCGAATTCTTCGGCCGTGCACATTTCACACACCCCTCACCCCCCACCCTGTCCATCCTCGCCCCGCATTTCGACAACCTCGACCACGACCACGAATCAACACATATACCCCATTCGCGGGGTGAGCGCATCCTGGAACTGCATGACCGTGTCGAGAAAGCACTCACCACTATTATTTCTACAATGGATGAAGATCCAGAGAAACCGAGGGCGCTGCTCATTTGCACGCATGCAGCGACTATGATTGCGATTGGACGCGCGCTGACGGGGAGAGTGCCGGAGGATATGGACGAGGATGACTTCCAGTGCTACACGGCGAGTTTGTCGAGGTTTGAGAGGAAAGAGGGAAAGGATGTGATTGGGAATTGGGAGTGTGTTTTGAATGCAGAGACGGGGTACTTGTCGGGGGGCGCGGAGAGGGGGTGGTGAGTTTTTTGTTTTTTATTGCTGCATCGTCGTTGTCGAAGGACTGGTATGGTGGAACGGAGTGGATATAGGGCTGACGTTTTCTCTAGGAAATTTAATGGCGAAGAGAGTTTTGTGTCGTTTGAGGATGAGCTGGCGGAGGAGAGAGACTCGCCGAAGCTGTGAAATACCACAGCCTGGACGCAAGCAAATATATATAGCTTTAGTGAGATACGAAGAGAAAATCACGGTGCGTACTATCCATCATGAACATTTGGCCTGAATTACTGAGAAAAAGGCAGCTTTATCATTGCATGCCTGAATTCATACATAATTTATAGATCAACAATCTATCCATTAATTTCCAATTCACTACCGCCTAGATACTACATGTACATTCGACCCATCTACCAATCCTCTCTGTGATCCCTCAATTCCCAATAAACGAGGCTCTGATTTTCCAAACAACCAATTCGAACCCGAGTTTCCCAGCCTGGCAACCCCTCACACGACCACAATCCCCGACGTCCAAATAACCTCTCCACACCCCCATGCTTTAAAAATGACTAACATTTCAACCGAATCTACGGCTCAAGAGCCCAGCGGCCTGTCAACCACGGCTGTGGCGGTGTTGCCGCCTCTGAACTCAGATCTGAGGTCAGAACGGGTAATTATGTGCACGGGCACTGGCGTGAGCGAGGTGTGGATGCGAGCGGATCGGCGGGCGGGGGTCAGCGAGGTGAGGAGAATTTGACTGGTAGGAATGCATGTGCATATGCCAATGGAGGGGTACTGGGGGATTAAATTATCGTGACTTAACCTTTGTCGCGTTTCCTTAACCGACTATCCTTGCATCTGTTTTCGAGGACTCGAAGGCAGCTATCCTGCGCGGATTTCTTAGCCGAGAAATTCACATCACAGCTCTTATTATTCCACTGCGCTATCCAAGCTCACATCTCGATTCCAATTCATCGCATCCAGGTCTCAAGATCAAATCCCAATTTCTCACTTCTCAGCTCTCGGTTTTGTACATCCCACCTCACATCTTCAGGCCACCTTCCGGACTCTTCCCATTCACCACCCTTCCTTTATTTCTCGTCCCACTCTCTTCATCCTCAGGCATGCCACTCTACTCAATACATCACAACACCCCTCTCCTTCCTAACCAACTATCTGCCATCGCCAGATCAATTACGGATCTGCACTGCAGCACTTTTTCCGCACCCACCTCCTTCGTAAACGTCGTTTTTCACCCTGCGACTGCATCAGAGACAACGGTATTTGTAGGCGGAGAAAAGGTACGTCTCTCTCAGACACAATAGGTTGTAGGATAGAGAGGGAGAGATGAGAAGGGTTGGAGGTAGATGGTAGAGTGGTTGACGATGAACAGCACGAGACAAATTATATTGTCGGGCACATCCGCCCACGACCGTCGAAATCTGTGGATACCCTCCCCAAGCTAGTTGAAGGTATAACGAAGATATGGAACGAAATCGTGCGTTCTGGACCCAACCAGCCATCAGCCGGTCGTCTCGATGACCCGTGCAGTCTGCACAATATTTTCATAATGGAGGACACAATGGCAGGCGCAGAACAAGGGTTTTTGCTCCCTGTCGCGGGGAAAGATGCGCAGTGGGCGGAGAGTAATATGGTGGAGTTTGAGAGGAGAGCGAAAGAAGGGGACGAGAGTATGCGTGTGCTGGTGGGGGAGGCTAGGAGGGGGTTTGGGAAGTGATAGGGTGTAGTGTAGGTAGCTATGGTGCTCAGTGGAGAGATAATGATATTTTGGTAGAGTAAAGTGGTATGAGTATTGATCGGTTGATTGGATGGATAGGAGAAGGATATCGTCTATCATCAGTTTACACAAAGAAATCGCAACTTTACGCAGTAACATCTCCCTGCCTCCTCCCATCTCCACCTCTTACAGCGGCACATCCTCCATCATCTGCACCGCGCCCTCCCTCCCCACCGTAATAATAACATCGCCCAACGTCTTCGTTGCAAACCCGGCCTCAGAATATCTGAAATAGTAATCCCACTTCCTCTTAAATACCTCAGCGCCCTCATCATCCATGCCCTGGCCCTGCTTCTCCGCTATCAACTGCGACTTGATGCTCCCCTCCCAATTACCCAGAAACTCTTCGCGCCATAGCCTCAACGCCTTCGCATAGTGCGGACCAATATTCTCCACCGCATCGACGACTAGTGTGCCGCTCGAGCCATTGGTAATCGAATTCACGAGCTGTGTGACAGTTGGAAGATGGCCGCCGGGGAAAATGTATCTGCGGATGAAGTCATCTGATTTCGCGTATGCGTCGTACCGCGCTTCAGGCATGGTTATGCACTGGAAGCTTGCTATTCCGCCGTCCTTCTTCAGCAGCTTGTCTATGCATCGGAAGTATGTTTCTAGGTATTCTCTGCCGACGGCTTCGAGCATTTCGATCGAAACGATTTTATCGTAGGGACCTAACGCGGGGACTTCGAGACTGCGATAATCGCAGAGAAGGACTGTGATTTTGTCGGAAAGACCGGCGTCTTGTATGCGTTGCTCGGCGAGTGCTTTTTGCTCGATTGAAAGCGTGACGGATGTGACTTGACAGCCTGTTCGCTGGACCGCACGTATCGCGAAGGAGCCCCAACCAGTGCCGATTTCTAGGACGTGATCGCTTGGCTGGATGTGCGTGTTGTCTATGAATCTGTCTAGCTTGCGCATTTGTGCAGCTTCTAGCGTTTCTGTCGCGCAATGCTTATTTGACTTTGGCAGCCAAATGGGGCACGAGTATGTCATATCTGGGGAGAGAAACGCGGCGAACATCTCGTTCGAGATGTCGTAGTGGGCGGAAATGTTGAGGCGGGCATTTTTGAGGTTGTTGCTTCTTCGGAGGAGACCGGCGAGCCCAGTGGATATCGCGGCCGTGACGTTGGACCCGTTGGAGAGGTGTTCTCGGTTTTCGATGAATATCTGCGAAATTGAGCAAAGCCTAACCAGAGCCGGATATACAACGTACCGCAAAGAATGCTGTCAAATCAGGCGATGTGATTTCTCCCAGCATGTAGCTCTCCGCGAAGCCCTGTGGATTCAATTAGACTCTGGCGCTACAGCGAAGCGACTGGCAGCCTTTGGCAATGTTGGGAACACACACCATATCCGCAAAAAGTGCCAATCGCACCCAAAACTTCTCATCGTGGACATTCAGCACCGCTACAGGGCGTCCTTGTCTCTCCATCCCAAAGACAGTGGAACCTTTGCCTGCGCTTGCTTCGTATACTGCAAGCTTCCCAAGCCGAATGCCTTGCAATTGCGACAGCGTTCCATTCCTACACAGCGCAACCAAAGAATCCCATGCCTGACAGCTGACGCTGTTCCATATTGCGGTCGCAGGCCCAAGGACAGGGCTTAGGATCGCCATGTGAGGGAGCTCTTGCGGCGTTGACGAGGACGATGTTTGGGTGGATCGGGTCGTTGACAGGAAGCTTGAAAGAACTCAATTGACCGCTCAGAGTAAAGACTAGGCCTTTGTGTGTCTAAATTACACAGATAGCGCGTAGATTATAGCTGTTGTGGTATCAAACAACAAAAGCTCAAGAGCACGCCAAAAGAGCAGCAGACGCCCCGCCATAAAGAGGGGACGGCGCGCATGTTAACAAGAAGCTTCCTGTCGACTCGGAAGAGCAAAGGCCGACTGTCTGGAGCTCTCGGTCCCTCCGGCAAGCAGAAAAATGTGTTGCATTTGTTTGAGGTGCAGAAATGGGGAGGGTACTTTGCCGTTTCGAGCACTCGATGACGTTCTCGATCCATTACTGTCGTGGCGCGAGCGGTGAATGACTCCGGCTGCGCACGTGCTGTCGTCTTGGACATGAATAACAGCTCGACATGCGTCGACAGCAGCTTCTACCATTTCCCGTGTCTCTTGTTGCGAGCTCTGAGCAGCTGGTTGAGGCCAAATGGGCGCGTGTCTGAGCTGATGCTGAGACGACCCATATTTCCTTTTGAGAAACAGAGTTGCAGCAGGGACAGGGGCGCCGGCAGCTGAGCCAGATGCCTTAGTGAGGGGTAGTCTGCAAATTCATGCAAGGGCATCGTTCGCACTCGGTTCTAGCGCATCCCGGAGGGAAATGTTACTTTGAAGTCGGGGCTGTATCAAAAAGGTGGGCTACCGAACAGCCTGAATGATGGGGTTTCCGCGCGGATTGCGTGCGAAAAAGCACAATTGCAGAATGATCAAACTGCGCGGAGGAATCCCAACACGTCGGCGAGCACATCGCGGAGGCTTCCCTCTTGTGATCTCCGCGGGTTCAAGACGCGTCGTGAAGCTTGCATGTCGTTATTTCGGGTCGGCGAGGTGAGTCGAGCTTGAGGTGGCTATGGCCTCTGCCGAGACGGCGCAGGGCGAGACTGGTTGTTCCATCCTATGGCGAAAGTGCGTGCTAGGTCAGGAGATTAGAGAGCTGAAAGCGTTCGAGGAGACGCAGCATGATGTGAGGTTGAAGTCGAGTTTTGTTGAGCTCATCGAGGGCCGCCGAAACGGGAAAGAGCTTCCGTGCGTTCACTCCACGTGTCGACCATCGTCTCAATCGTGTAAACTAATCTCAACCACTTCCTATGACCTTTTGACTACCTGGATTCTCCATAACATCGTTGAAATCAAAAAGCGTCTTAGAAGCTCGAATAGGGATTGTCTTGCAAACATGTGTAAAGCTTGAAACGAGGAGGAATATTATAAGCAAATACTTTGCAATGTCTGATGCTGAAGCTGATACTGTGTGCTCCCCCGTGTAAAGAGAATAACAGAGTTTTTTTTATGGAGGATTTTTCACAGCTGTAACAATGCTGCTCGCAAGTGTAGTAGAATCGAAGCAGTCCCCTTCCTGGATCTTTGTACTACTATCCCTGCGATTCTCCTTGGACGTGGTAACATACAGCATACACATGATTACAATGAATAGTATTACAAACACACCTCGTCATGCAGCCGTAGTAACTCATAATCTATACATGCTTGCTCAACTACTAACAGTGCCGTCTTTAGAAACCTGGAATTTTGGACCATTTCTTTGGAGTCCACTGTCCCAAGGCCTTCGCCGTGAATTTCCCGTCGTGGCTGACGATGATCAGTTTGGTGGAACCAGAATTTAGTTGAAGAGTCAAACTTACTGCCTGTCGGTGATGCCACCCCAGTCGCTCTACTCTTCCTAGACGAAGGTTTCCTAGCGCTTTCCCCCGGCACGTCGAATTTAGGCGGCGAAAAGGTCGGACCTAGGTCCATCATATTTGTAGCCGGCGGCTCATCACGTCTCGGTGGATTTGTTTTCTCAACTTCAACTATCCGGGTGTTATCGACGTTGTACTGTTCTTTTGCGTTGCTGGTCGCGGATGTCGCAGGAATTGTTGGGATATCGAATTTTAGAGGACCGTGAGTGGGATCAAAGTCCATGCTATTGAGCGAGGGTTTAGTGTTCGAGACCTCCGTTTCGTTTTTTGGTAGGTCACCCTTCTCGCTCCTGAGCTCGTCTTCTATTGCACGCGGATCGGTTTCGATGTCCTTCTTGAGTCTTCCCTTATCGTCCATGTGGAATCGAGGCAGTGCATGTGTCGGTCCCCAGTCCATAACTCCCCGAAATAACTCTTGTGCTACTGTCCAGTACTCTGTAGGTCGCAACGCCTTTCGAGTCAGCCACTGGAAAGATGGCCTTGCCTTCTCATCCTCATTATTTGCGCCGTTGAACTTGGCATGCAGAAGCAGGGAGTAGGTCGACTTGTCTACGTCATCGCATCTCCACCAGGACGGCAAATCGGCCTCTTTCTTCTTCGACCAGTAGCCCATACACTTGTCACAGTACGCCTCCAGCCTCTTATGCTTCGGCAACGGCCTTTTGTGTACTCTCTCATCTTCACATGTACAGCACGCTTTAGCTTCAGGTAGCGTGCACGAAGTCTCGGTCTTGTGCTTACACAATAGCACGAGCTCTGTGTCCCACCATCTCGGCACCGTTTCTCTACTCTTCGTTTTCCAGAATGGCAGACAGCCGTTGCAATATGATTGCACACGATCTGGTCGTGCCATGCGGAATTTTCGAGCATCTTGACAGCCGCAACAAGGAGCGAGGGCGTTGAGCTTGCAATTGGCGAGGCGCTTGTGGGGACATGACCGATTTTGCCAAAGCAAGGGAACCAAGTGCTCTGGCTGCGGTAGCCAGTATGTATGGCATGGCGAGCAATAGTTTTGGACGCGGGTCTTGCGCGCCATGAGACGAGTGCGTTTGTCCTGGCATGCACAGCACGAGTTGCTGGGATCTAGAGCACAGGAACTAGTGCTTTTGTGCGGACATGCAAGCTGATCCCAGTTGGGGTGGGGAGCATCAGCAACAGGCTTGTTACTCCAGTAGTTCTGGCATTTAGCGCAGTATTCCTTGACGCGAACGCTCCGAATCATTGGGTAATATATCCGAGTATCTTCACATGCACAGCAGTTTTTGATGCCGCCGGTAGAGCAAAATGATTCGGTCTTGTGCGAACATAACAGCATCCGCCTATGTGGCTGTTGGGGACCGTATGGACTCGGTCTTGGAGCTGGAACAGGTGGAACAGGTGGAGGGTAAGGACGACTGCGGCGGCGCGACTTGCTCTTCGAGCAGCAACATATAGAAATGCAACATCCAAAAAGGCAACATCCCGCAAGAAGAAAGCACACGATAACAATGATCGTGACAGCGAAACTTAGTTGAAAGAGATGCGGTTTCCCATCGTATGTGGACCAAATTCCATTGGGTCCGGTGGCTGCGGTACTGAATGTGCTTGCAGGTAATTTAGTTCGCGGCGTTCCAGAGACCAAAGAAGTCGGAACACGGAGTAGAAGACCCGGTGCCCAAATATCCAAAACCGACACGCCTCCTGGGAAATCCGAAAACGTCGACGTCCCAAAAATGCTGATAGACATATAGTCCGAGACTATGGATGATGACGATGGGTAATCGTAGATTGTGGTTTCTGCCATGGCAATAAGCACAGCGCTTTCATCGGATGACATTTTTCGCGAACACCAGTAGTTTGAGAGCTTGTTGTTGTAGGTCATTCCATTAAATCCACTATCTTTTCGATTAGCGATAGCTTCCCAAGTCTCAATTCTTGTGTATTTTACCTGGGGCAGCAAACAATGCCGTATTGAGAAGCAGATGTCATACTTGACCAAGTTGCCGTTGTATGTCCAGCCGGACACGCCACTGCAGGAGAAAACGTGAATCCGTTGAAGTTCGAGTAGCCGGACGGATAACAGGACAGCGCTCCTCTCTGCTCCCAGTTGCTGGTGAACCAAACTAAGTTCTGTAGAGCAAATGCAGAGCTTGCGAAGTCATACGCGCCATATTTCGAACATGACGTGAAGTCATAGCAGGTTCCTGCTATGACTGAGGGTAGATTCGTCGCGCATGCGGCTGGTGGAGTGAATGTGGTGGTTAACGGGGCTATGGTAGTTACATGAAGCGAGTACGCGTTTGTTGCTGCAGGCACGGGAGCTGGTGTGGCCGCTGGATGGGGTGCCATAGATGGAGAACGAGTGATCCACTATCGAAGAATGCAAGAAATGTTATGAAGGGAGAAGGTCCATCCAATGTGCGATCCATCTGGAGTTTCGAACAAGAATAGGGCAAGGCTCAACGCACTGTCACTGTCAACAGATAATCTCGGCTCTCAACTTCTCCTGCGGGTCTGCTGTGCTGAGCAAACAGATAAACTAACTTAATCCCCAGATACGATTGGACGAAACTCTATTTGCAATTCTTGCTCAATAAAGCCAACAACTCGGCACGACCTTGTACCTGCTACCCAAATGATTGGACCAACGTGGGGAAGATGCACTAAACGAAGCCACAAATGCGTCTTCTCAGCCTTATGGAGTTTCCCGGTCGAGAACTCATCTTAAAGGTGTCATCTAAAAAGGAATATAGGAGCCGGTTTTCAGCTTTTGTGAATGGGCATCTCTAGGAGCGGGAACCCTAGATCTAGACATTGCCGACAAAGCCACATCAACCCATTTTGGGTGAGACGGCTTTATCAAGATGAATCTTCCTCGCCAGATTTGGTATTCAGAGACGAAGGTGATTGCGGTATCGTCCATAGCGAAGCCAAGTATCGTCCGGAAGAGCAGAACTTTGACTAAGTTGCGTCCATAAAGCCATGATGGGAACCCAAAAGCAGCAAAACGATAGGTGGGATAGAAGGCAGTATCCTTCTCTATTAATAGCCTACTTGTCGGGGCGTGTCTGGCATCTCTCACTTATCATAGCTCACAGAGACGCTGCCGTACTCCTTCCCATCAAAAATGAACTTCCAATCGATGTTTCCACCACCAAACGTGGCCTCCAACCGAAACTCAGCAATTAAGAACTCCTCAGCCCCAAGGCCTGACCTAGCTCTGGTGAATTTTGATTCTGGGACCGTGCTCAGGTCTGCCCTCACACGGCAAACGTTGTACGCATCTATCACGGGATCAGCTTTGCGGTCTCGCTACCCAAATCAAGGACTGGGAAACTCACCGTCATGTGCATATCGCTTCGGTGCGTCGTCCCCATCGCAGCCAACCAAAGTAGCGCCAAACTCCCGGTCGTCGGTCTTCTTGAATGTGCAGCAGCACTCGATGGAGACCTTCTTGGGGTTGCTTTCGGGGAGGCGCTCGCCCTTATCGATCATCCAGCGCATTTGGCCCCTGGCATACTTGGTTCCTGTGAACTCGTCTATGTACATATCAGCCGAATCGTGAATGCCAGGCCTGAATGGGACGCTGATGGGTGTTCCATAGTGTTTACGAGCAAGCCGTACAGCGACGAGACCAGATGATGGGCCCTCGAGTCCGCGGCACACCGCCCCGCGAACTACGGCGGACCAGGGGAAGTTTGGCTTGCGAGTTAGAATGCCCCGGTCGGAGCAGTATTCCGAGACCTGTCGGAAGAGGTACGGGTTGTTGCCGAAACCGCCTACGAGAATAACCATCTTAACACTCTCATCAGTATAACCTCATTCTAGTGCAGGGAAATTACTTACCTTAGGTTTCTCACGCCCAGCCCTAAGAACCGAAGCGATTTGACCATCGATCAACTCTAGGGTGCGGTTGATGCAAGGATCCATAATCTCCCTCATCTGCTGCGAGCTGAGTGTGAGGGTGTAGTCATCGATATTTAGGTCCTCATTATCCTGGACACCACATTCTCCAGGCAGCCGGATCTCAATGTCTTCGTCGTCTCCACCAAAAAAGAATTTGGCTGTCTCGAAAGCAGTCATCATGTTACTTCCGTGGCGTGTTTTCTCTGCTGGAATCTGCTTGTAGGCGTCGGGCCCGATCAGGCGCTCTAGCCACGACAGGAATTCCTAGCAGACTCTGTAAGAAAGCATATTTGAAAAACGAGGAGGATGTAATGCTTGCCTTGTCTACGTATGTTGCACCGCATTTGTCGCCACTCCCGATCGCTGCCTCTTCGATCTTGTACACGGGCCTTGTTTGGGTGACCTTATACGAGATCAAGTCGACAGTGCCACCTCCCGCATCACAGAGAACGAAGTTGTCACCGACTTTAACCTCATCTCTATTGGCGCCCTCCTGCATCTCCTTAAGGGCGTAGATCGCAGCCGCTTCCGGTTCCGTGATTAGCATGACCTTAGATACATCGAACTTTGCACGGGTCACTGCCTTGAGTGTCTGATCCTTTGCGCGCTCAGACCACACAGCAGGCACAGTGACCACAATCTCTTTATCCAGCGAGTCCAACAGACCTCCCTTGTACTGTGTTTCGAGAGCTTTCCATACATGATCCCGCAAGTGGGTGAGGTAGTCGGCAACCATGTCTACGGCGTCTTTCCCAGGATAATCCGGTGGCGCATCCTCATCATCAGAGTTGAGGTCATCAAGGTTCAAACCATCGAAGTTGCTGGTCAAAAACGCTAGCAGCAGTTTGAGCTGCTTACTTTTCTTTGTTTGTTCGTCGAGGCGCAACTTCATCAGAGCGTGGACACCTTTCGTTCTATGGTTGATTTGGTTGCCCCATTTGATTTCGCACTTGGGAGGAACGCCGTAGGATATTCGAGAGGGCACTTTCTCCGTGTTGCCCATAGCTAGACCGGGCCAATTCGAAATGAGCTGTATTTGGTTCGCATCTCCTGTGCCGCCATTCTTGTCTGTTTCAAGATATGCGACTCCACTTCATATAATGTCAGCAATAGTAAGGAAGAGAAAATGTCAGCAGTAATAAGGAAGAGACATTGTCAGCAGTAGTAAGGAAGAGAAGTACGGACCTATACGTTGTCCCAAAATCAAGCCCAATAATGAGCTTGCGCGCATGTACAGCGGACATAGTTAGCAATGTACCAAACCGAGGCACTCTCGGATTTTTTGTGAAGTTGACTAGATATTAAATGGATAAGACGATACGAGGCTCTTGGGAAGATCACACAAAGGCGAGGATGAGGAGGTTGCTCGAGCCGCCTATTAGGGGACAGTTGTGTTTCTGTTATATCAATTTATTTGGTCACCCACACATCAAAGTCGTAAGACCTATCAAGAATAATAAATATGGGCGTTAGGCTGAGCTAGTGAGGTGATAATGATAGAAATCGTGGCTTTACTGCGATATTCTCCAATCACCAGAAATGGAAGCGGCGTTGCGCCAACCAAAAAGAATCGAGAGTATAGCTGCTGAAGCGAGTCAACCTCCAATAAATGCTAACAGAGATGTCAGTGGTCATCGAGCAAGACCGCGGTTGGTGGAGGAGGAGCAGTCTGAGTCCCACAAGGCTGAGGAGCTGAAGTTGAATCTAAGGCTTTTGTATGCATCCAGAAAAAGAGCCATAGGACCCATACTTCACTCGAAAGCTCAGAGACATTTCCTTATCTTGATCAATGACGAAACAGAAGAATCGTAGCAGGAAACGAAAATCGACGTCAAGAAAAGTCACTCCTTTGGGCACAACTGAAGCACACGTTGTAAGACCCAGCCTCCCTTATGATACCAACACGAAATTGATAGTGCCTAGTCAGAACAAGCTTCTAGCAGCGACGCAATGGGAGTGCAGATGCGAACCCAACCCGATCTTGAGAAATCGGAGAACGACCAATCCCTCGAGGATTACGAGTCTGTTGGCCAAGAGGTTTATGATGAGTAAGCATTTGATCTTCAATGGTACTAACTGAGCTGCTAGTCCTATGAAGGCGAGAGTCCTGATGATAGCCAACGAGTAAGATCGAGGCAGAGTGCAGCGATCGAGGACAATAATGGAACGTCATCCCTGCCATCAGCACCTGAGATATCCACAGGCCATTCATCCCCTCGGAAACGAAGCCAGGAAGCCAGAAACGGGTACCATGATTGCGCGAGCCACAATCACAATTCTCATGCAGAACCCCGAGTTGCGGGCGACAATCATAGTACGAGCATTGGTGAAAACCCCCTCCATCAAACACAAGAAGATAGACATCCGCAGCAGTTGGAACAGCAAATCGATGTTGAAGGGCTTATACGCTCATGGCAATCGAGTGAAGTGGAAGTAGCGAGACTCCGTGCAGAAGTGGAGGAACTACATGATGTTCAAAACAACTGGAAGATATACAACCGCAGGATGGAAGAAATGGAGGCAAGGATGAGGCGAGTCCGTGACATCGAAAGCAATTGGGACGCGGAGAGTCGTGAGATGAAGAAACTGAAAGAAAAGCTTGTAAAACTCCAAGACGAGGCATTGTTGGCGGTGGATAAGTTCCAGCCCAAGTACGATACTGAGATCGTCAGTCTATTTGAAGTCATCGACGCTAAGATTAACCCTGTCCTGACTTTGCTCTGCAAACAAACCTCGACGCTCAGTTCCTGCGAGTGGGCTAAGCAAGTGAGTAAGCTCATGTGGGATAAATACGAAGATGGAAATACAGGAATGTTCGAAGATCCCATCAAGGAGATGAAGAAGAAGATATTAAGAGCGGTGATTTGGAGCGCACTGGACTATGAATTGTTTCAGCAACCGTTTACGGCGTTCGATGGCAGTATTACACAACATCTGAATGCTGCATACCAGAACCTCTGGGAGGATGCACGTAAGTATGAGCCTGAAAGAGCCTGCGGCTGAACACTAATATAAGAAAGATTCCGACGACCAATCTGCGAAATGGCGTTCGATCAGCGCGGGAAGGTTGGCATCTCACCACCGTGACGACGATATCATGACATCAGAAACTCATGCAGACCTCATGGAGTCATTCAGTTTAGTGTTCACGCAACTCGGCTATCCAGCTCTTTCAGAAATGCCGAACGGAGAGAAGAAAATATCAGGAGTCCTGGAGCCTGCTATCAAGTTAGCACGAATCTTCGCAACCCAAAGAGCCCTTTTCAGGCTCTGGGGTCCAAGAGTAGGTGTAAGGAAGAGCGCCGAAGACTATGCCTTGACCAATTTAGATCCGGCGTATGATGAGACGGAGGAGCAGGCAGGCAAAGTCTCGTTCATGATCCGCCCTGGTCTTCGGAAGTGGGGTACTGGAAATGGCGACGACCTACGCAGTCGTACTTATCTCATTAAGTCGTTAGTCGAGTTAGATAAATAACGAGTTAGGACCTTCCTGGGACCATGCTGCATGTCTTCGCGTTCGAGGAGAATGAGGGATGTAAAGTAGATTTAGGCAAAAGGGTAAAAGGATCAGGTTTGCCTTGCTAAGCACTGCTGTATCGACCAGCACTACCTTTAATAAACACACCCCTCTATTTCTCCTCGGGCATGATAGTATGCGGTAAGGCTCGTGAAAGATGGGCGTGTGCTGCTCATCTAGGTATCGTAGGTAGCTCTCCTTCTGCTCAGGATGTGCAGTATCAATGATTTCTTCTAATGATGACCTCGAACATACAAAGCATGCCGGTAAGAAAGGTATTGTTTGAGTGAAATCTCGGTAGCACAAAGAATGTGGAGAGAGGATTGTTGTGTGATTAGATCCAGATGTAGAGCTCCCCAGCACTAGGACTAATCAAGAAGCAACGTCCGAGCGCCCACTCAACGCGTCGACGCGTCTTCCAACATTGAAGCTTCCACGCCACGACTTCCAATTGTCCGCCTCCCCGCGTTTTCACAAAACCAAATCGTCACCACTCTCTACTTCATACAACCCCCCACAATGCTATCCCTCCACTCCACCACCACACCCAAAAAATGCACACCGCACCTCCTCCCCGCGCGCCTCAACCACAACGGCCCCATAAATGACACGCAACGTTACTGGGTGCCCGAGAAGAGCGAAGACGGTAAGCTTTTCAATACACTATACTACCATTCTCTCCGCCCGAATTTCGCTGTCAACCCTTTCTCAACGCATATGTTCGATAGTTAATAGGTTGTGTACACAGGAACGTCGCATGTCTACTTCCGCGGCCGGCATCTCCACGGAACCACTCTCACACTCCCTAAAAACTACACCGGCGCCGTAGTGCAAGTTACGGACAAGGCTCTTCCACATACCAAACCTCAAACAAGTAATGCGGATGAAGAGGAAGAGGAACAGGAGGAAGAGGTCAAGATCGCAACGCAAATTGGAAGTTTCGACGAGGTGCTAGTTTGGGGTCATGGGGATACGGTAGATCAGAGTCAGGATGTGTATGTTCGTGGGTTGGGGGAGTGGATTGGGTTTGCGGAGTGTATGCATGGGGAAGAGGAGGATGAGGTAGTGGATAAGAAGGAGACAAAGGGGGCGTGAGAAGATGTTTGAGTGTGAGGATATCATCTAAGACACCGGAGAGAGGATATCGTGCCGTGCGAGGGCAGGAAGATCTGGGAATGGGGAGGACTTAGATGCGTAGAAGACGTGCCATGAGGGTCCGTGCATGATGAGAAGAGGTATTGGGTTGCACGTAGTCATAAGATGTCAGCATCCAGAACGCATATTAAGAAATGAGCAATTGCACGCAGCGCCAGCCCAGCGGCTCTCAAATCCACTTCATATTAATTGTCCACATCCCCCCTCCCATACCGAACATAATATCCTGCCTCCCCTCCAAATACGACTGACGCGCGCCATCGCAGGCAACAGCAGTATAGCCATACTCAGCGTCTGACTAAACCTCGAAGCTATTTTGGGCCACCTATTCGCCCAAGTCTGGTCAGCTGAGTTAAAGCGATGTTGTGGTGGTGCGTATCATCAGGCCTGCAAAGCTTGATCCACTCGCTCAGAAGAACAGTATAGCCAGTGAGCAGCTGCTTATCTCCCAGTCCAATGTTGAGAGGACCAAAAACAGTCGCCATGCGTAATCCTTCTTCCATTCTGTGTCTAAAAATCGTTTTCGAATGTACTTGATTGGAGCTTTGAGTGTGAACTGGCCTTTTGAGTGAAAGGCTTGGTCCAAGTCACGATGCTGGCGAGTACAGATGATATTACGACCTTGTGCGAGTTATTTCCTGCCAGTGTAGTCGCTAGAGTGGGTTTTTTGTACACCAACGTCAACAGTGTCTAGGTCCACTCTATATCAGCGCTTCCCATTATATGAAGCGGAATTGTCGAATTTAACCTGTGGAGGCGACATAGATTATGAGATATAAGCTCCAACTTAAAGATGAACGCGAACGAATTGTAGTGTTAGGAAAAGGAATGATTACGTAAGTATATACATCTGTGATATCAAAGGGAGCATTGCAACAGCTCCGATGAGCTGAGGGAAAAGGTCGGGCGGTAGTCGTAGAGCATTAGGTCAGAGATAGATATCAGGCTATAGGTCAGGTAGCAGAAATATGACACGGAGGTTACCAAAAGTGATATGGTTTGCGAACAGTGGTTGCGAGTCTCAAATCTATCATAATCAGCAAACACAGACACTTCACCTCGTCCCTTCGCCCAAACAAGAAAATTGGGACAATAGAATGTTTGGCAAAACAAGCTTCTGACGCTTGATATGCAGCCATGGGTATTATGATATTGTAAAACTTTTATGCCTTCTTGCTCTTCGCTTTCACCCTTGCCGCCAGCTTCTTCAAATCGTCCGCGTCGCCAGCTTCGTCTCTTTTCTTTGACTTTTTCTGTTCTCGATCTAGGACTTCGCCGTCTCGATCATGCTTCCTCTTCTTGCGGCCTTCATCCAGTATGGCCTTCATTCCGTGGGTCGCCTTGAACTGTGGGTGGGTAGGATCGATGGCAAACTCGTGACTCTCGTAAATTTTCGCCAATCGAGGATCGTGGACGTTGATCTTGAAGTCGTCTTCGACCACAGTCTCTTTCTCTGCCTTCGACTTCTTCTTTCCCTTCTTCTTTGCTTTCTCGACTTTCGCGATCTCATTCATGTTGAAGTGCTGCACCTTTGAGCCCTCGTCGTCAAGCATGAGCAGCTCCAAATTGGCGCGTTCCGCGGCTGCTGCTTCCTCCTGCTTTTCTCGCTCCTCGCGTTTCTGGGCTCTCTGGGCCTTCTTTGATTGGACCATAACAGCCTTGGCAGCTGCCGGGTCTGCTTCGAAGAACGGATCATTCCATGGGTCTTCCTCATCTGCATCTGCTTTGGTGGAGAGCTTTGGCTGTTTGTTTGCGTCATCCACATCTGGATCTCTGCTCTCCTTCCCGGCCTCGTACTTTTCTTTGCGCCTCGCTTTCCGTTCCTTTTGCTTCCGCACATACTTCTCCAGCGTAGTCTCCTCCAAGGGTGGCTCATTTTCAAATACCGATCCTTTCTCCGGGTTTGTTGATAGGGCGGCGGAGAATGTAACTTGCATTTCGCCTTCGGGCTTCTTGAAGTCTCTCTCTCTTTTAGCATGTTTCGATTGCGATGAACTCTTGCCAGAAGGATCCAAGCCAAGTGACTCTCGCAGAGAAGCTGCTTTAGCAGCTTTGCGGCCGTCCGCTTCATCCTCGGACGAAGACGAATCGGTTCCTAGATAGGCTTGGAGTTCGTTCTCATCGACCTCCTTGCGGGAGAATGCACGTTTCTGAGCTTCTTGTCGGGTCCTATCGTCGGCATCCCAGGTCAGGGTGACTTTTGAATGTGTTAGCGCACCGGTAATGAACTCGTTTGGCTTGTAGGATTCGGGCAGCTTCTGGCACTGGTCGTGAGGATCTTCGTCGAAAGTGACCTCATCAGGAACGAAGCGAAGGTCGAAGAAGTTTGCGCTAGAGAGATATTCCATTCCGTCCATGTTGTCGTATAAAGATTTCGCGACGTTGTCTGCTGAGCATGAAATGACAGCGTAGTAGTAGCGCAATCGATCAAGCTGGTACGCACGGAGTGCTGTCGAGTCGAACTCTTCGCCATTGCTCTCCTTTAAGGGTTTTTTTGTTGTCTGCTCATCACCTTCCGAGTCAGATGGCTCAGGTGGCTCCACCAAGGATGTGATGTTGTTCTCGTTGTTCGCAGACGATGAGGCAAAAATCTGCCGTGGTGGTCCCTCGAGTTCTTCGCGTTGTAAGCGTTCCATGCCAAACTCACTCGGGTATATGACAACGCTGAGGATCTTGCCGCCTGCAGGAACGAATGAATTTGCTACAGCCAGAATATCCGAGGCTCGAATGTTATCCCAGTCCATATTGACGGCTGCCAGGCGCGAAGAGACCTCACCCATGGGCACCTCAACATCCTGCGCAGCTAGTTCGGCTTGGTCCTCAACGTCTTCGTCTTCTTCGTCGCTAGAGCTGTCCGACGACGAGGAGAATCCGCCATCCCTGATTGGATCGTGAGCTTTGGACCCAAACTTGTCTGCTTTTGCCAATTCCTTCCGAACAGCCTTGTCCTTCTTCTCTCCGCCTCGGGGTTCTACTATCAACTCGTCTTCGTCCTCGCTCTTGTCGTCGTCCCGACTCTCCTTGCCATTTTTCGCAATCCTGCGGCCATATTTGTCGACGGTCGCTTGATTGTGGAAATCGGGATCCGTCTGCAGTCGCGCAAAACGGGGATCGAGTTCCTTCTTTGAGTCTTTCTTGGCTGGCAGCCGAAATCTAGGATCAGATTGGAAATTCGCAAATCGAGTATCGCCTGAAGATGGTTAGTATAAGTTCAAATTATGGCCCACTTCCAAGACTATCGAAATGGTAGCTTTGGTCGTTATGAATCATTTGGGCCGGCCGGCGGAGACTCGCATGCTATCCGCTGTCTCTCATGGGATGTGCCCGGCCAGATCCGAGATTGATCGAAAAAGCGACATACCCGTCTTTGGTTTTTCTTTTGCTTTCCCAGTCTTGGGTGCTATCGGGCGTCTTGGTAGAGGCATTGTTGGCGCTGTTGGCAGCAAAAGTCTCGATGCGACAGAAATTTGGCGTTGCGGCGAAGGCGGTCAGCCCAAATTTCTGCCGCTCAGTGCAGGTCTTGGCGCCAAGATTTCACGCGCTTATCGATAAGTCGGCCGACGGCAGCCGGCGACGATTTTCTGGGGAAGGGAAAGCGTGTGAGGTTACAGAGGGGAAGAGGTCGTGTGCTCGTGTGTTCCCAACACAACATCCATTGCGCCGCCCACCCAACAAAAAGCACTCCCACACCTCCAAATTCCAACCTTTTGCAAAGGAATACGCCCAATGGCATATCCAAGGCTCTTCACGTAAGCTCCTAAGCCTGTTCATTTACCTCGGCCCTGTTGTGCCGCCCACTGCTTTCTGGAGCGTACGACAGCTCGGACCTCCACCATCTTGATCCTCTAACCGCTTTGCTCGAGTCTTACTGATGTAGCAAATGAATTTGGGCATACTGCCAGAGTTTTCTCGTGCCTGCCGTTCTCTCACATTCAATAGCATCGTCCATTTCACCAGCGTGCTCTCGTGCTAACACAATCTCGAATAGGCCTCGCAACTTCGCCTTCCTTTCCATTCTATCGCTCGGTGGTGGGTACATGATGATCAAATCGAGGGCACTGGCGGCAAGGCAGAAAGAAAGGGCGGTAGGCGACTACAGCGTCTCAGTGGATAGGTCGGGTACGTGGATAGAGCTCGTTCAGTCCAATTCGCAGGCACATATATCAGAACAGAACACCAGGGAGGCCCTTGATGCTTTTGTCACCATGGCTGGAATGTTTTACCTGGATTCAGGCGCTCAGAAACGTGGGCTGACTCTTACTTCCAGGTGGCGGTATCTAAGCATTGCCTCATTCACGGGCAACGACGACGTAATGAGCTTATCCAATTACAAGCGGCTATGGCGACCAGCATGGCATATATGAGCTTTGTATTATTTAGGAGGTACTCTCGACCTGATTCCATAAGCAAAAAATGGCGGTTCAATGTTCATGCATGCTACCACCTCGTCTACATCGTACAGGAATGGTTATGTGAGAAGCAACTAACTTAGACTGTTTACCGATGGGCAAATCTTTGAATAAAAGGTTGCGCAACGTTTGGAATGCATGGACATTACCGACCAGACGTAGTGGCCGTTTTCACTATTTGTTAAGGCGACCACAGCATCTCGAGCGCTCGGAGCCATGATCGTTAAGAGACATAAGCCTCCTTTGAATGAACTCGATGAGCAACTCGGGTCTCACGACCGACTTTAACACTTTGGATCCGTGGTTCCACTTTTCCCAGGGTCGGCTTACTGAGCGTGCTCAGCCGCAGCAAATGGCGGTTGAGGCGTAGGATTGGATCCTTTGCTCTGCGCTATTACTAATAATAGACATCTCAGCCTCTGGGGCGAATCTTCTTCACAACCACTCTGAAACCCGGAAACACCGCTGCACAGCAAAAGCCACACTCGCTTGCAGCGGGCGTCACCAGCCAGCCGGATCCTTAAATAAAGATTCTGTGTACAGTGCGAATGGGAGTTGAGGGTTTGTTAAGGTCCCGATCACTCTTCATGCGCCGCATGCTAGTTGGAGCTCCTGCATATCAGCTAACTCCAAGTTGTTGGCTTCGCTTATAAGAATCCCTAGTCAGGCCAATCATATTGACTTTTATCAGCACTGCTTTAGAGGGACATATCAAGACGCGGGGCTGGGATAAGATGGGTCGGATCGAAGGGCTAAGCCTTACAACAATGCTGACTTCTTTAAAAGGCCTCCACCCCTGCCCCGGTGTTGGGAGTTCCTGAACGACTCTGCGGCGAGTAGACATCCTCTAGGAACTTACCCGTCATCGGGGCGAACTACGAGTCGCGAAGTCATATTACATCCCACATTACCTGCATGCGCAGCCTGGGCTTGATTTTTTTTCCCTTCCTCTATCTTCGATACTTCCTTTGTTTCCTCTCACGTTTCTCTTGCGCAGTATCCAAGATGGGGGAGGATTGGAAGTATTATAATGTCGACGACTACAACACGTGGAAGAAGAAGCAAGGACGCAATTTCAGGAGCCCGCCTCGAGCGAACTATCTCGTAGCAGCCAACCATATCAAGAACCTTCTCGATGGAAAGAAGCTCAGCTGGGCCGCCATGTGTGGGCTAGCCATGCTCTGCCTAGGATCCCGTCGAGATATGCCCGACATCCACATCGTTTATGACGACAAAGACTTTCAGCGCATCAAGAGCAAGCTAGAAGCTGATAAACGAGTGAGCTTGCCCAAGGGCATGATTCCTCTATTCCCCACCAAGATTTTGATTGCGACTGGACCGAAGTACAAAGATAGCAGCTGCACCGAGAATGCAGAGGTTGAGGTCGATTTAGTTCCTCCGGGTGAGCTGCCGATTCTCAATAGTGGATAAATATCCAAGCTGACCATGATTAGGCGTGAATGGAACCCCGACGATCGATAACTTTCGGAAGAACCAAGTCCTTTTACGTCTGAACAACGAAGGCAAAACACACGACTTTAGGGGGTTGAACATGCTTTATCTCGTAAAGACCACGCTTCAGTACTGTAAAAGTCAAGAGTTGGCATGGGACCCGAAGGAAGACATCATCTTTTTGTGTCGAAACTACGCGAGTGAGATTGAGAAGGTCCGTCAACAGCTAGATCAGAGAGAGATTCAGGAACTTTTCCTTTCGACCTCCTACTTCACGAAGCTCTCCGCGGACGACCAGCGCAAATGCTACCTTGCCTTATTGAATAGGGAACCTCCTCCGATTATGTCGATCACTCCTCCACCTCCACAGCCCGGCCATAGAGCATCGAATTCTGCGCCCAGCCATCTTCCCAAACCTCCCATAATTTCTCAGAAATCCTCCCCTGCCGTCACCACTGGCGCTCGACCATCATCAGCATTCTTGAGTCCGCCTTCAGCCGGAAAACCCAAATCGCGACCTGCGCAGTCGTCTGTGAACTCGACTTCGAATAATCCTACAGGCACACACGCTCAGTTGGTGCCCATTTACTCCTCAACAGCTGACTCGCGCTCAAGATACCGTGCAATCAGCGCTCCGAACACTCCAGATGCAAACCCGAATAAGAGCTCTCAGATGCCTCCTGGGAACGCTTCCAGGTCACAATCGGCAGACTCACGGCCCCAATATCAACAAGCCGCCAAGGCGCCCTATTCAACTACTCGAGCAGTCGGTGTCCAGGGCGGTCCAACCTTTTCAAGGCCGCAGATGGTTCAGGTTCAAGCTCACACTCACGCTCCAATGTCTGTGCAGACAATGGGCCGCCCAATTTCACAAAAGTCTATGCCTAACATGAAACCACCGCATACTGCCACAGTCCCGATGCCGACGCAGGCCAATAGAATAGTTCCCCCAGGCCCTAGAACTTCTCATAATCCACTTCAAGCTGGTTCTTATGCTGTTTCGCCAGCTGGGGTTGTAGGTGCCCAACGGGCCCAGCCCAAATCAGCCTCGCAAAATGCACCACAGGCATTGTCACAGGGGTCACACAACAACGATAGAGCAAGACTACCAAACTCGTCTGGGGTGCCTCAGATGAAAAAGATGCCAGCTTCAGCACAAGGAAGGGCGCCTCTTCCCACACAGCTGCCTGACCAATATCAAAATAACAACGCCCCTAATAATGCGTCTTCCGTAAAGCAGACTGAAGCGGAAGTCGCCTCCGAAAAGGCAACAGGACTTAGACTCGTCGGACCCGAAGGACTGTACCGCCCGCCTGAGAAACTCGTCCAGCCTACTCGTGCAGCTCCCACTAGTGCTCCAGTCGCAAACAACGATTCTCGTTCTACTTCTGGACCTGCCACCCGTCCACCTATACCAAATGCAACATCGTTCGCTTTTGAGCTTGACGCGAACCCAATTCAGTCGGAACCTAGGTCTATCTCGCCACAGGAATTGCCCGGCAACCCAGTTGCGAGTCAGCCACAGCCAAATGTACTTCAACCTCCCCATAACTCGCAGAATTCTCAACAAATAAAGAGCATTCCCAACACCCAGTCACAGCCGGTTGCTCCTCCAGAATTTGCACATCTTGCACACGATGTTGTATCGCCACCCCAACGACTCGCCAATGCTTCTACCCTCGCGCCAAAACCACAAAATGAACTCTCCGCGATAGATGACCTGCCCACAAGTCTCATGGCGGGGGGAGCAGCCCGCCAACGTTCTCCAAGCCGCTCTCCCCAACGATCGCCTCAACTCTCACCGCAGAACTCCCCCAAACTCAACCCAAACATGCAGGGCAACGCATCCAAGTACCAGAGATTCAATTCTCCGTCTTCAAGTCCAAGCAATGGGTACACACTACCCTTCGCGGCCCCAGTATCAGAATACAAAGCCTACTCGGGCCCAATAAGCCCTCCCGTTCCAGAGAACTTGCAGAAAGCGCAGACATTTGGTACTACTGGGAATAGAGTATCGATGATGCTAGGTCCTGCATATGGTGCTCCCAACACACAGCCCACTCAGTACCCGTTTCCGAACTCGAATCCCATGAGCGGAAACCTCACGCCCCCTATTTCCCCCCCGGAGAAGCGGGACTCGCATCATTTGCCTCTGAGACAGGACATGAACTTAAACAACAAAAATGATAATGCCGCAGTTGGGGCTGTGTCGGGATATGCGGCGTTCTCGTACCAGCAGAATGGGGAGCCACATATGCAAATACCACCACATGTACAGATGCAGCATCGACAACAGGGGGATGAGGTGTGGTTTACTGCGTATGCGACGGATCAGCATCAGAATGTGGACCTACACCAACCACAGAACCACAACGAAAATCAAAATCAGAATCAGAATCAGCAGCAATGGCATCCCCAGCCCCAGCCCCAACCCCAACCCCAACCACAGGCGCCCTCCGCGACCGCCGAGCTTCAATTGTCAAGCACACACTCTCATGTTCACAACCCGAACCCGAACCAGCAACTCAACGACCAAGCACCCCTCCAATGGACACATCCCGCCCTCCAGTACCGCAACCAGACACAACCGCAACCGCAACCGCAACCGCAACCGCAACCGCAACCGCAACCGCAACCGCAACCGCAACCGCAACAGCAACCTCATCCCTTCCAGACTGTTCAACCGCTGTCCCACCAGAATATGCATATCTACGACCCCCCCGCTACCACCCTGCATCAACGCAACACATCTCACGATAGCGATAAGCTAGCCCAAGAATACATGTCCGAGCTGCCGAAATTCGGAGAGCTGGGGTATGGAAGTGGAAGCGCGTATAGTGGGGAGGATGAGGAGGATGGGCGTAAACGTGGGGCTGTGGATAAGAGGGATGAGCAGAAAGTGCATGTGGGTCGGCCCGAGGATGCCTGGAAGAGGGATTCGGGCAAGGGGAATGGAGAGAAGAGGATTAGTGAGTTGTATGAATTTATTGATTTTACGTAGTGGTGGATGGAGGATGGAGCGAGGGGAGAGACATTTTGGAATCTAATTGTAATTGCATTGGAAGGCCTTTTGAGCATTTGCTGTTGAAAGATGGGCAACCTAGGAATAGAGCAATGCATATATATACCCGAGCATAGCATAGAGTTAGAGTATTTGAATTGAGCTTCACCTGAGCAAGTTGCTGTTGTACTGTACATAGCGTGTGAACTGGATGAAGGAATGCCCACCCCAACGACCTTGGTTGTTATACACAGTCTATGAACTCCACTTTCACCAATCAATCGATCGATCGATCGACTCCTGATCCAAGTCTAAACACCGCAAAACCATCCCAGCCCATCCCAGCCCAGCCCGTTCCAAGCAGACCCACTCGCTCTAACGCACACAGAAACCAATCAAAGAAAGCACTCCCCATCACCAATTCCACGTCCTGCTCGCGGCCGAAAAAACAGGCGGTTTCCAAATCAGCCTCTCAGGATCAATACTCCTCTTCCCCTTAATCTTTTCCTTTGCCTTTTGCCGTTCCCTCTGCTCAATCACGGCGTCTGTCAACACAATCACATGCTGGTTCTTGCTATACCTGAGCATATTGAGATTCTGCAGCGTATGCAATACATCATTCGTCGTCATCGCCGTTGTGGCTCCCAGATCCTCAATATTCGCCTCGACTTTGCCGTCCATCAGCAAGTCGACGATGGTTTCCTGCCAGTATGCGCGGTACCCCAGGAGCCCAAGATCGGATAATGGTTTCTCGGGGGAGCCCAGCTTGTTCTCGCGTTTGGAGAGGAGGTACGAGAAGTCGATGAGGAGCTTTCCGAAGCCTTTACGTTGGTATTGCGGCAGTGTGAGAATACAGGCTACGTTGTAACCCTCGGCGGATTCCTTTTCCTTGGAGAAGTACCCGACAAGGTGGCAGCCATGTTCATCGCGCGTCGCCATGCAGTAGAAGAGGAAGGGGTCGACGTCGTAGTACAGCGTCTTGTGGTCGAGGAAGAGCTTCGATAGCAGGCAGAGGTTGCGACACCAGGTCCGCTGGCGCCGGCCGTCGATCTCGAAGAAGGAAACATAGTCGTCGCGGTAGATTTCGTTGCCGGGCGGGTGGAGCAGAGTACATTTTGAGCGGTGGCGCTCAAAAGGCGTTACTTCGCCGAAGTAGGACAGGCAGAATTCGCAGATATACACCATGTCTGAGTCGACGAAGTCGATCGGGTAGGGCGAGAAGTACCAAGGCTCGACTTCGAATTTGCCCATTTGGATCTTTTCGAGGTTGCGGACGCGGGAGATTTCGGTTTGATTCTGTGTCATGGAGCCGCCGGTGCGGAGTTTTTCTATTTCGTCCTCGCGTGAGAACAGGTGGTCGGGTGCGGCTTTGGCGGCGGCAGCGGCGTCTTGCACGTCGACGAGGTCCATCTCATCGTCCTCCGCTTTCGGGGTCGCATCGCTGGCGACTTCACTTGTGACGACGAGCTCCTTGTTCTCCTTCCCATTGGCTTTGGTTACCTTTGGTGGCTTGCCCGGAGGTTGGAGGTTCGTCGCTTCTGGGGTTCCTGAGATCTCTCGATCTAGTTTACTTCGTGATCGTTTAAGGTTCTTCTGGTCTGATTTGGAGGGTGCCTGCGTCTTTTGACTAGAGCTGGTTTTCTTCTTCTCGGGCTTCTCAGGGGCCGGCCATTCGACCTCCCGTGTCAGGTCGATACGGTCGGCGGACACCCATTCATCGAGACGCTTGTTGAATTCTTCGTAGTGGACATAGAATTTGGGCTGTCCGCGGCGGTGTTGTATGAGAAGGATTTCGGCTTTGCGTTTCTCGCCATCCTGAGGATGTGTTAGGGACTGTCATGAAAGGTGATGAAAGGGTAAAATGTATTGAGTAAAAGCGAAGAAACTTAAAAAAAAAATTGACAATGATAAAATAAAAACAAAGACACACAGAATAGGGTTTGTGTTAAACATGCTGAATGGGAAGAATAAACTTGGTGGACATGAAGTTGGAGTTCACAATGCTCGACATCTTAGCCAAATAGGCGGTGCGTCGCATCGCAGGCCTTCAGTCGCGCAGTACTCACCTTGTCAACAATAGCCTTCACACCGACACTGCACACACGGCATCAGTTTTTATCTCGAAATGACGCGCATCTTTGTCGCACATACCTCAGCGTCGCCAAAGTGGCAAATCCCCGTTCTACAGGCACCGGCGTGCCACTGGGCTCGTTGGAAGTTTCGCGAGGAGCCATGGCTTCGCGCTACCTTGTGTTAAATTATCGCAGCAGAAAAATCGCGTGGGGAATTGTTGTTGTCGTGAATGTTTGCTGTCGCTTTGTCGCCTGCGATGGCGAGATGCAGGCGGCGCGTCCGCCTGTTCGGTGGGCTACAGCATGTGATCAGGTGGTCCGAGCGTTTGAACTTTTTCCTGCGGCGGAATTTGCGGGGACCAAAAATGAACAAACAGAGCAACATCTACACAACAGCTAAACAACTCAATACATGCCGCCATGTGCATCCGGTGACGAGAGAATGGCGCCAATCGAGCTCCCCGAACTATCCAGCAACTGGAAAAGGCTGCAGAAACGGCTACAAGCGACTGTAGCCTCGAAACCTCCTCTGTCCTCGACCGCAGACAGTAAAGAAGAGAAGAAAGAGTCCCTGAAGCGCAAGAGGCCTGCGAAACCCAATGAAGAATCTTCCAAAGGGCTTCCGAAATCTCACGTGAACAGCAGCACAGGAAGGACAGCACCGCACAAGCATCCTCAATCCCGCAAGAGACAGAAAATGGACGAGCCCGCCTTGGTTGGGGCTTCCGCTAAACGGCACGACGTCAAGTCCCTCTCTCGCAGCATCTCGATGCCGAACCTCAAACAGACATCCTTCGTCTCCTCCTCCAAAACCGCTGCCGAATCCATCCCCGTTCTCACGCCGTCCCCCCACCACCCAGACATTGAGAATGAAGGCGTCTCCTCGACCGCACTACCCGGGAAATACATAGCCCTAGACTGCGAAATGGTTGGCACAGGCCCGGAGCCCGACCGGGACTCTGCACTAGCCCGCGTCAGTGTGGTCAACTACCACGGCCACCAGGTCTACGACTCATACGTGCAGGTCAAGGTTCCAGTGACGGATTACCGGACAGCAGTATCTGGCATCGAGCCACGGCATCTCCGGCACGACGTTGCACGGCCCTTCAAAGAAGTACACGATGATCTCAAACTCCTGCTCGAAGGTAGGATACTCGTCGGTCACGCCGTGAAGAACGATCTCGACGTTCTAAAGCTAAAGCACGACAAGCGCTACATACGAGATACGTCGAAGTTCTCCAAATTCAGGGAGATCGCCATGATCCCAGGGAGGACGCCGAGGCTCAAACACTTGGCGGAGAAGCTCCTGGGCGTGGAGATCCAGGTTGGAAGCCACAGCTCGGTGGAAGATGCAAGGGCTACGATGGCGCTGTTCAGATTGGAAAAGGACGCATTTGAAGTTGAGGTTGCAAAAATGTATGGACACATGAAACCGGCTGTGGTGGTAGCAGCAGCAGCAGCAGCAGCAGCAGCAGAAGTTAAGGTCGGCGGCGGAGAAGTGGTGAAGAATAAGAACAAGAAGAAAAAGAAGAAGAGGAAGAAGAACTAGGCGGAGATGGGATAAAAGTACGTATTGTTGGGCATGTTTGAGGGATGTGTTTTCTTGTTGGCATGGCATGGCTTGTTTGTATGCATATGGATACCCTGAGGTTGGCAGAGACCAGTGTTGTTTTCGACAGTTAAGACAACAATCTATCATGATGTAGGTAGAAGACTCGTCAAAATTTTAAAAATTAACACACATCTTCCTCGCATTCACACTTGCATTCAATGGGCTAAATTTTCAGTTCTTCAAAGGAAAATATGTTCCTAATCATCAGGACGGCGTTAACCATGTTTCCGACGAAAGTGTCTCGCTTTCACAAAAGGCCCGATTTGTCTTCTCATCATAATTTTGCACTCACCCATCACGATGTTGGAATTGAATCTGCATTATACTACATACGATAGACCAAGCACACACACACCCAACAGGTATAATTACTAAAGCTCTAGCTAGAGCATAGCCGGCCGTTCAATTAAGCTTTCTAGCTTTCTTCGCGGTTGGCTGCCCTTCTCATCGGCGATGCAGAGAAATGCTAGGTGCAGACTGTATCTGCTCTTCCCTTGACTAACACCACCACCAATATGCATTTTCAGATTTGCACATGTAAACAACCCATGTTTCGTCCTTCAATCCTTTCTGACGAAGACATTCGTCCGCCCCATCAGGAGATAGCAAAACGATGATTGATGAAACGGAGCCACATCGGAGGTACCGGACTTAGAGCTCCCAGCTCCCCTCCAAACAGCCCCTCTTCCGAGGTTCATGCGGGTGGTACCTCGAATGATGTTTTTATCTCCACCGGCAATCTGCAACTGGCTTACGCCCCTCCCTGGTACACACGTCATGGACATGCCGTCCAGCGGGTATATAATAATCCAGCAGCTTCCTTTTTTCTACTACACCAACGCCAATTGAACCCTCTACCCAACACAAATTCCACTGTAACCAAAAACAAAATCCTTGACTCAACATGTCTGGACCCTTCGGCAACCCGCCCAATCCCAAGTCCTTGCTCGACTTCCACCGCGTGCTGTCCACCACGGCTGGCGTCCGCGTTTCGCCATTATGTCTTGGTGCGATGAACTTTGGAGACGCTTGGGAGGGATTCATGGGGAAATGTGACAAGAAGACGACGTTTGAGATGCTGGATTACTTCTATGAGCAGGGAGGGAATTTCATCGATACGTGAGTTCTTCCTTCCTGATCACAATGAGTGAAGATGGGAGGGAACTTGGGGGCTGGGGCTATCCTAATCGGGCCTGGATGAAAGAAGCATATCTACCCCACATGGGCCCCACAAGTTCACATTAACAGCCCTGGCTCCTACTCCGAGCTTATGTAAACACATGATACTAACATCCCCTTCACAGCTCCAACAACTACCAAAACGAAGAATCCGAGCTCTGGATCGGCGAATGGCTCGCCGGCAAGAAGAACCGCGACGAGCTCGTCCTGGCTACCAAGTTCACAACCTGCTACCCGAACCCGCACAAGTCTCCCCGCCAACGCATCAACTATGCCGGAAACTCCACCAAATCGCTTCATGTCTCTCTCGAGGCGAGCTTGAAGAAGCTGCAAACGGATTACATTGACCTGCTTTATGTGCACTGGTGGGACTTCACTACTGGCGTGCCGGAGTTGATGCAGAGCTTGAATCATATGGTGCAGAGGGGGAAGGTGTTGTACTTGGGAGTGAGTGATACGCCGGCTTGGGTCGTGAGTAAGGCGAATGAATGTAAGTGCCAGATTCTCGCATCACCCTTCCCCTTTACACCACTTCGAGGAGATCCTGACAGTACATGATAGACGCCCGCAACCACGGCCTCCGCCCCTTCTCCGTGTACCAAGGCCGGTGGTCCGCCGCCGACCGCGACTTCGAGCGCGAAATCATCCCCATGGCGCGCGACGAAGGCATGGCACTAGCACCCTGGGGCTCCCTCGGCGGCGGTAACTTCACCGTAGCCGAGAAAGAAGCCTCCGGCGAAAAAGGCCGCGTGCACCGCCCACAAACCGAAACCCAAAAGAAGATAGCCGCGAAGCTCACCGAGATCGCCAAGTCCAAAAACACAATCGTCACGAGCGTCGCGCTCGCGTACGTCATGCACAAGGCGCCGTACGTGTTTCCGATCGTGGGCGGACGGAAAGTAGAGCACTTGAAAGGGAATATCGAGGCGTTGAGCCTGCAGTTGAGCGACGAGGAGATGGATGCCATTGACGCCGAGAGTAATTTCGAGGTCGGGTTCCCAATGAACTTCTTGTTTGAGTTCACAGGCAAGAAGTATAATACGAGGATGACGACGGCGGATGTGGGACTGCTGCAATTCTCGGGCAAGATCGATGCGGTGCCGCATCTGGGGCCAATTAAGCCCCATGGATTGTAAATTGGGAAGGAGAGGGTCGAGGAGAATATAGAGAAGATTAGATTTGTGAGAAGGAAATAAACTTCTCTATTCCCCAACCTGCCTTTGCATGCGCCTGAGCTCTGACTTACATCTGAGGCACAAGAACCAAAATACTTGAAAATGCCATTTAAGAGAGCTCGATGCCTCTGCTCTTTCATCCCTCCAGCGAAGTCCCAACAGCATCTCATTTCCTCCCTTCTCTTCATCAGCACTGCTCCGCTTTATCCTCTTTGTTGCCTTCCTTATCCGGCATCCCACAGCTGCGCGCCATCCGAGAGCATCCTCGGCCTCTAACTCCCTTTCTTTCGTTCCGTAACTGACACTGAATTACGCCCAGAGCTCTTAGAGTGGCCGGTAAGTTTCGCTATGCCGACGTTTCTAAACTAGAAATCAAAATAACGTTAATCTGAGAATGGCGGACGGATTAATAGTGTGGAGACAAGATAGGAGGAAGGGACTTGCGGAACCGAATGGTATGTAGGGGCTGGGTACTTGTGTTGTTGTTATCCTTAAACGGGTACGGGAACGCTGTGAGATACTGAGGAAGATCTTTGGGGCGAAATGGGACCACTTTATAAAAGACCGGCTTTTTGATGTGGTGTTTGAGGCTCGACGTGGTGGAAGCGTACTCGCTGCCACGTTTTACACTTGCAAAATGTGGTATGCTGATCTGGCTGTGCTGTGTTGTCTAGTTTTATGTTGTCGCTTAGTAAGATACGTTGTCTCATAGAATGTTGCCTTAGTAGACAAAAAAAGCGTATGGTCTTTAAGTCTTGCTTCATGTACCTGGAAATTGAGAAGCCATGGAAGAATCTAAAAAGAAGACACTTGGGAGCATATTCATTGCAAAACTATCATATGGACTAATCAAAATATAAAGAGAGATAACTATAGGAAGCTTAGGAAATCGTCAACCCCAGTGAGTCCTTCAATAGTGATAGATCTGTCAACCCAGTTGAGCCCATCGATGCCAGTGAGCCCGTCGACGTTGGCAGACTCGTTAACATTGATGAGACTGTTGGCGCTGGCGAATCCGTTGACAGCTGCGTTCGTCGAGGTTGGTAAACTCATTGATATCAGAGAGCTTCGTCGAGGTTAGTGAACTCATTGATATCAGGAAGCTCGTTGAGGTTGGTGAACTCATTGATATCATAAAGTCCGTCGAAGTTGGTAAACTCATTGATATCATAGAGTCCGTCAAAGTTGGCAGGCCCACCAACGCCGGTAAATCCGCTGATGGTGTTCAATCCCTCAATGCCAGTAAATCCGACCATATTGGCAAGTCCATTGACAATGTTAAACTCGTCAACGATAGCAGATCCGTCGACACCAGTCAACCCGTCCACGCTGGCGAATCCATCCGCGCTAGGGAGTCCGCCGATGCCGGTAACCTCCTCGATATTGGTCGGTCCGTTGATGCTAGTGAGCTCGTCAACGCTGGCAAATCCGCCAACATCAGTGTGTCTGTTAAATTCGGCCGACCCGTTCATTGCAGAGAATCCATTGTTGTTGGTAAACCCGCCGCCATTGGTGGATCCGCCCACAGTGTTCATCCCGTCGCAATGGATACCAGGGAACCCGTCGATACTGGCAAATTCATCAACACCAGCAAACCCGCCGGCGCTAGTGAGTCTTCCGACGGCGTCCAATCCCTCAATGCCGGTAAATCCGTCGAAATTGGCAAGTCCGTCGACATTGTTGAGCTCATCAACGCTGGCGGATCCGTCGACACCAGTGAGCCCGCCGATACTGGCAAACCCATCAGCGCTAAGAGGCCCACCGATACTCGTGAACCCGTCGACATTGGCCAGTTCATTGAGTCTGGCAAATCCATCGAGGTCAGAGGGTCTGCTGATGCTAGTGAAGCAGTTGACATAATTGAGCCCGTAGGCGCTGGCAAATCCGTTGACTGCAAAAGATCCGTCGAAGTTGGTAGACCCGGCAACGCTGGTGAATCCGCTGACAGTGTTCAACTCCTCGGTGCTAGTAAGCCCACCAATTCTAGGAGTTCCGGCCGCAGAGAGAGTTGAAGATGGCCAATGGACTTTCCTCACGTGAGAGTCGAGCTTGTCCTTTCTCGGAAATGGACGTTTCTGACCAGGGAAGCTCTCGCTGCGGTTGCAGCCGGGGACCGTGCACCAGAATTGCTTCGTCTGCTGATGGGTGGAGTTGTGATGACGAACGAGGTCAGGGGCACGTGTAAAGGATTTTGTGCACCCTGGCCAATCGCAGTGAATCCTTTCGTATGAGGTGTTTCGGCTAGAGGACACGTCATGAATGGCCTGTGCGAGAAAGGGCGAGGGGTGGCTTACCTTGGTGGCTGTTGGGCGAAGGATGACGTTCGTTTTAGAGAGGCATACCTGCTTTAGTGTTAAAAAAAAAAGGGCCTTACGGAGGTTCTCCATTGCCGCGAGGCGTAAGAGAGCCTTGCTCTGACTGTCGGTATAGCGGCATGGTGCGACGAAGGAAGGGCGACCAATGATAGAACTTTAAAGAATCAGAATGTGGGTGGGACTTGGCACGATGCTAGCAAAGCAGGACAGGACGGAGACAATGGGAGCAGGGCCTTTTATAGTTTTCATTCTCACCACCTGCGTCTCATCAGCCAACGAGTTCGCGCCGTCAGATGCGCGCCCTTTTCGCCAAGCCACCTCACTACGAGGCTGCGTCAGTCTGCTATGCTCTGCGTCCTTTGCATGCGTTTGCTTTAAAGCTGTGTTTGTGACAATAGCCGTACTTCACAAGCATCTTCAATTCAGTGCTCAATACATCCCACCAGTGTCTAGCAAGCTTTGAGGCCGACTATACTAGCTGAAATCTTCTTAGAAAGGCACCACTGCCCGAGCCGGATTTGGAGCCATGGACCTCGCCTTTTCAGCGCCTCCGCTTAACGGTCTTATCAAGTGTGATAAATGTGGTAGGACGTTCACCACACGTGGACACTTCAAGTCAGCGCCCCTACCATTTTCACGGTATTCTCAGCGCTAATCGGTTGTCGCAAGCCGCCACGACAAAACCCATTCCAAGCCGTACTGTTGCAAGCATTGCGGCAAAGGATTTGCACTAAGGAATGATCTTGATCGACACAACACCCAACATCAGAGCGTTGCCATGCGTTTTCGCTGCAATGTCTTGGGATGCATATTCAAAGGAACTTCGCGGAAAGACAATTTACGAAGACATATGCGGGGCTGCCATGGGCAGAAAGCGGCATCAAAGAAGGGACTGCAAGAGGAAGAGATCAAGGTGTTCTGCAACCAGGCACACGTAGAGCGTAAGCAGTTGATGGAGGCCTCGAATCTGCTTGTAGCAGCAGACGTCGGCAATGAGCTGATATTGCGCTGGTTGATCGACTGTGGAACTGACGTCGCGACAAGATCCGATGAAGGAAAGACAGCACTCCATATTGCTGCAAAGAAAGGCAACGCGGAATGTGTACGGCTATTGCTCAATGCGGGAGCCAACAATGAAGCAAGGGACACCCATGGCAATTCAGTACTCCATGAGGCAGTGCATTCGGGGCAGGCCGCCATCGTGCAACTGCTTTTAGAGAGAGGAGCTGGACTTTCAACTCGGAACAAGGATGGCCTTATCGCTCTACATATCTCCGCTACAAGAGGACATATGGCCGTTGCGCAAATACTGTTACAGCATGGCTCAGATGTCAGTGCAAGATCTTACGAGGGAGAAACAGCACTGCATCTTGCGGCCTCCAACGGACACGAGGATCTTGCGAAGTTGCTATTAGAGAAAGGAGCGGACCTTAATGCGAAGACTTACAATGAACATACTCCGCTATATTTGGTGGACAATGAATCTGTCGCGCGGCTGTTGCTTGAGCGTGGAGCGGAAGTCAACGCCAGCTCGAGATATAGCAGGACCGCGCTACATAAGGCAGTAGCAAACAGAAACGGGCCTCTTGTACGACTGCTGCTTGAGTGCGGAGCAGAAGCAAACGGGACCGTGCTACAACGGGCGGCGGCAAAGGGCAACGAAACTGTCGTGCGACTGTTGCTCGAGCACGGAGCAGACGTCAACAATGGGACTGCTCTACAAAAGGCGGCAGCAAATGGCAACGAACCTCTTGTACGACTGTTGCTTGAGCGCGGAGCAGAAGTCAACGCGGAGGGAGGATACGAGGGAACTGCGCTTCAACGAGCGGCGGCAAAGGGCAACGAAACTGTCGTGCGACTGTTGCTTGAGCGCGGAGCAGACGTCAACAATGGGACTGCTCTACAAGAGGCGGCAGCAAATGGCAACAAACCTCTTGTACGACTGTTGCTTGAGCGTGGAGCAGACGTCAACAATGGGACTGCTCTACAAGAGGCGGCAGCAAATGGCAACGAACCTCTTGTACGACTGTTGCTTGAGCGCGGAGCAGAAGTCAACGCGAAGGGAGGATACGAGGGGACTGCGCTTCAACGAGCGGCGGCAAAGGGCAACGAAACTGTCGTCCAACTGTTGCTTGAACACGGAGCAGACAAAAGTGCGCTAACGAAGAAGGCAAATGGATATGTTAATTCATTGCAGAGCTTTCTATGAGATAGACATAGACAGCAGAAACGTAGGTGAGTCGAGTTTAGCGGGTGGGTCAGCCGGCCTTTCTGCTATTGTGAGTTCGACTTAGACATGAGAGTGCGTATATATTATAAGGCAAACCAAGCAAGAAGCACCTAGAATATTCCACAACCCACAAATTCATATGCTATTCATATGCATGGCCATAAAGAGTTACGGAGATGCTACAAATAAACAATAGTCAAGCCGTAGCGCCAGAAACCGTGACCCCAAATTCTACATGAAACTTTACTCGATCTCCCAATCAGAACACTCTTCTTCAGATGCAACACAACATATCCCACAGAAACCAGTCCTTTCTCCCTCATGGTTTAGAGCCGTAATAGATGCGACTAGGGAGGATGCAGTCGGACGCAATTGCTGCTCCGCTGCGAGCATTTTTTGAATCCAGGTAAGGGCTATATTTTCTGACAAGGCCCCTATGCCTTCGAGCTCAGCAAAAAAATCTGGCAAGGCAGCAGTGTTTGCCTGAATGAAGGCTTGACGTGATCCATGGCGCCTCAAGAACTCATCCATCTCTGGAATTGTCTTGCCCTTGAGAATAACAAGCATCTCCATAAAGACAACACCCAGGCTCCAAACGTCAGACATTGTATTTCGAGACCCCTGCAAGGCAACCTCCGGCGCGCAATATCTTCTGGTCATCCCGTTCACCATGCTCATGGTGGTACTACCGCTTGCGTCTGTGAAGTCGAGAGATAGACCAAAGTCTGTAAATAGAACCTTTCCAGCGTGTACGAGGATATTGCCTGGCTTGATGTCCTTGTGTCGAACTTTCTGCTCATGCATAAACTCAAGTGCGCTGGCCAGGCAACCAAAGAAGGTTCGCAGCTCGTGGTGATGAGATGCGGTAGCGCGTTTCAAGTACGCGGCTAGGTCCATGTCGGCAACGGGAGACATTATTAGGCCAATGTATTTGGCATCTGAATAACTTCCGACGAATTCTACAATGTGGTGGTGTTTTAGGCGCTTTAAGATTTGGATTTCAGCAATAAACTGCTTTATGTCTTCCTTCCGTCGGCTCCTAAAGGCAAAACTTCGAAGAACCCGCTTCCTAGCATATTCTTTGAAGCTAATTTGACTAAGAATTTTGTCAACCTGACCAAATCCACCATTTCCTAAGATTCCTTTTGACTCAAAAGGAGGAGATTCCCCATGCTTGAAATGACAATGCTGCCCATGTTCACCTCTTTCAAGGTCTATCGACTTCGTCAATACTAGGCTCTGCGCACTGACAAATGCTGCTCGAGCACTTGGCCGTAAACAATCTGGCAGGTTTTGTTCAGTAACAGGAAACCAGTAGTCAGAAAAGCCAACGTTAATAAGATTATCGAGGAAGTTTAGATAACCAATAGTCCGAAGAATAATATATGTCCGTGGTACGTTGCTCCACTGCGGATTTGAACGTTTTAACAGCGTTGATATTTCGTAAATCTCAGAGTCAGTATATAATTTCTGACCATCCTGTCGCTCTAAAAAAAAGGAGTTTAGTTTTTCAGCTAGGATATGCGGAGTGGCGACGTTTGTTGGTAAGAATACAGAGGATTCTAGTTGCAACTCTTGTAGCAAGTGCATGGTTGCAAGCGTGACTTCGTGGTCTTGACCAAGTATCCTCTCCTGCCCATCCGCTGCTTGTCGGAGCAGCTCCTTAGCGTTGATATACTTCTTCTGATCATAAAGTGTACGTCCTAGCCAGTGCTTGCTATACAGTGTATCTTCATGGTCT
>BCHH01000007.1:558083-691202 GCA_001599595.1 Beverwykella pulmonaria | reverse complement strand
CACCAAGCGTCCTCTCTTGCCCGTCCGCTGCTTGTCGGAACAGCTCTTCAGCTTCACTGTACTTCTTCTGATTGCAGAGTGTACGTCCTAGGCAGTGCTTGCTATCCAGTGTATCTTCATGGTCTCCACCAAGCTTCCTCTCTCGCCCGTCCGCTGCTTGTCGGAACAGCTGTTCAGCCTCACTGTGCTTCTTCTGATCGTAGAGTGTACTCCCTAGGCAGTGCTTGCTATACAGTGTATCTTCATGGTCTTCACCAAGCGTCCTCTCTCGTCCGTCCGCTGCTTGTCGGAACAGCTCTTCAGCCTCACTGTACTTCTTCTGATTATAGAGTGTACACCCTAGGAAGTGCTTGCTATACAGTGTATATTTATGGTCTCGACCAAGTTTCCTCTCTCGCCCGTCCGCTGCTTGTCGGAACAGTTCTTCAGCCTCACTGTGCTTCTTCTGATCGTAAAGTGTACGTCCTAACCAGTGCTTGCTATACAGTGTATCTTTATGGTCTCCACCAAGCTTCCTCTCTCGTCTGTCTGCTGCTTGTCGGAACAGCTCTCCAGCCTCACTGTGCTTCTTCTGATTGTAGAGTGTACACCCTAGGAAGTGCTTGCTATACAGTGTATCTTCATGGTCTTCACCAAGCGTCCTCTCTTGTCCGTCCGCTGCTTGTCGGAACAGCTCCTCAGCCCTGTCGTACTTCTTCTGATAGAAGAATATAATTCCTAAGCTTCGCTCATTTTGAAATCGAAGCCTTGAGAACATTCTATTATCTTGATCTTATATCCTACTGCTATGACAGATTGATACACAAGGACGCGACAGAGCTAGTGGGGCGGCAATCTCGTGAGGTTGAACTACGACGGCGTCGGCGCTACTGGCTTTCGTTAAATCTGCGGTACATCACGGTACGAGTAAGAAGGGAAGTTGGTCGCCTTAGCAATCCTCTAGTTTATCTCAGTTCGACGGAAACCGCTTGAGTTTGAAATGCACTTAAGCTGACTTGTAAGGAAACACTATATTCAGAGACCGCTGCTTATCGGTAGGCTTATAAACTCACCAGTATCACAGGAATGATCTTCTGACTGTTTTAATCGTGGGTAGTTCTTGATAACCTATTTCGCCCAGTTGAAGATGCGACGGTTTGTCTATCTTTCAGTTCGCAAGGGGCGGCTGAGCAGCTGAGCTGGGTCCGCACTCGGTTATGGAAGTATATTCTTCCGAGGTTCGTTTGTTTTCCTCAAATAATTACTATTCGGATGTACATGCTGCCTTAAGCTTGTCGCGATTTTCCACCGTTAGCAGGGAGGGCGGCCGACTGGCACCAACTACACTGCTGTGAGTTTCTATAGTTCCCATCACAGTGCACTAGCCTTTAGTTAGCTTAGCAGCTCCTGTTTACACCTACAGCGGAGACTTTCCCTAATAGTTCATTCTAAGCTGTTCGTTCTGCGTTGTCTATATAGAGTAATGTTCAAGAAAAATAGGACCAGAGTGGCTCGGGTACATTCCAGTGATCAGAAGCATCAAACCACTATTCTACTCCTGTTTACTGTAGAATTTGACTATCTTGATTATATATTGTACTACTCTTCGTAAAGAATCAATCATTCTACATATATATTCTTCGTATACTTCAACTTCTCACCAAACTCAACGCAAACGCTGTAAATTACGGTACAGTAAGCTTGCTCCAACATTACCCGCCTACATATTCTCGAAAACACGTTCCTACACCCACTGACTCACTCACTCCTCTTCCTCATCCGTGGCAGTCCGGCCCAGCAAGCCAACATAACCACATACAACCCAACACAAACCGGATGCAGGACCCATGTTCCTGCCGCCTGGGCCAGAATCCCCGTTGTAAACGGCGCCACGGCGCCACCCGAGCTCCCCGCACCAGCAATGAACCCAATAGCCGTCGTCTGAATATGTCTGGGGATCAATCTTGAGAATATGGTCTGCGCGCAGGGGTACACAGGGCCAAGGAGCAGACCGAGGAGGCATACAGCGACGGCGTTACCGATGAGGTTGGGGATGAGCCATGCGAGGAGTTGCAGCGCGATGCAGAGAAGAGTTAGGACGAAGACGAAGGTTTTTTCGCCGATGCGGGGCGCGAGGTGGGTTAAGATGAAGCGGCCGAGGGTTATGCCAGCCTAGAAATGAGGTCAGTATGTGTTATGCCGTTTATGAGGACCTGAAGAAGTCTGCAGTAGATTTTCTTGTCCCTTGGCCATAATTTCCTAGGGTGGTAAGAAAAAGAAAAGGATTTACCCAGAAGCCCGCAGTAACATAGCCCACACTCGCCGGATCTCCATCCCGATATTTGATCAAGAAGGAGATAACCCACCCCGAAATCGACACCTCCGCGCCCTGGTATGCAAAAATAAACAAGGCCCCAAAAATCGTAACTTTACTATTCAGCGCCAAATTCAAATTATGCATCTTCGACACCTCCCTCTCTCCAGCCGCCTGTCTACTCGCCGTCCTCTCAAGCGCCGTTAGTAAAGCGGGCGTCGAGTCTTCTTTATATGACCAAAATGCCCAGCCAGCGAGAGCGATGCAGAAAAAGCGGAGCCCGAGAGGGAGGAAGTAGAAGCGAGACCAGAGAACGCCTTTGGACACCATGGCAGTGCCGATTATGGGGGCGACGATGCCTCCCACGCCGTAGCTGCCGTGGGCAGCACCGAGGACGGCACTCGAGGGGTTGAGGTTGGCGCAAAAGACGTTATTGAGGGCGAGGTTGATGGCCATGCCGTAGCCGAGGAGGAAGAAGCTACCAAGGTCAATATGGTTGGTCGGCTGAAGAGAGGAAGGGAATGCTCACGCTACGATGGTAACAGGGTATGGTGGAGTAACCACAAGCATGATGTACGCAGATAACATGATGAGCTCAGCTAGAATGAGCGTCTTCGCTCTCCCAAGTCGATGCAATGTTGTATTCGTAAAGAAAGCCGCGATGATAAACCCGGCAGCGTTACCTACAAAGACAAGAGACATCACAGCATATCCGAGAGAGTAGTAGGTTTCCATGTACGGAATCAGAGCACCAACAACTAGGAATGGTCAGTTGTATTCAATACTTATACAATGTCTCCATATCTGTTGCGTGTACATACCACTATCATTAATCCCATTCGCAAAATAAATCAAACAACAACTCGCAATCCGCCAGATATTCATCCTGGGATTATTCCAACTCTGCATCAATCCCGCCGCCTCCTCTCTCTTCGGCGACGGCGGGCGGCTCATCTCCAACTCATTCGGAGACATGGGCGTGGGCGGCTCATAATCGAAGGGAGTCTGCGACCCCGAAGGTTGTTCTCGTAGACTTTGCGGTTTGGAGTCAGGAGGACCATTGTAGCGTTCGCCGAAAGAGATCTCGTCGAGTTCAATTAGGGATGGCGAGATGATCTTGTCCTTTTGGTGCGTGGCGGGTGGATTTGTTATTTTGACTGTGTTGGAGGAGGTGGTGGATGTGGGTTGGATGTCGAAGAAGCCATGAAAGGCAGTGGAAGACATGTAGAGAGACTGAGAAAACGTTTCAAAAACACGATTTCTAGGAGAATAAATGAAGGAGAGAGATAGGAAAGAGTGGGAGTCAAGGTGAGGATAACATAGAAATCACGATACCTACCTACGTGTATCGGGTGTCATTGCTGACCAATGTCAAGAGGGGCACATATCGGTCTTCACCATTTCTGCACAGATCTGCAGTAAGACTCAATATTTTGCCGACTTTAGACCACTCATACAAACTCTTCAACGTCTGTGATGCATAGCATGAATAGCATTGGCACAATCTGATAGCGGTATCAGCAAGACACTCCAGACATGGTAAAGTTTGCGAGAGAAATTTCTATGGGACGAAGGAAAAACATCAACTAGCGTTACTAAAGCTAGAAACGCATCCGAAAATTATATAATGGCCCATTAGAGCTTACAAACCGCAAGGAAGGCATACCATTCGCGTACCCGTTGTCTAGCGGAGAAAATTGCCAAACTTATCTGCAGCTCGGCAAACCTTCCCTCAATCCTTTTAGCACCTCTACACATTCCCGCAGCCCCTCCAAATTTTATTCAACCCACCACCTTCCGCCAAAATGCCCCCGCCAAAGCGCACCCTCCTCGCTACAGTCGAGAGCACCCTGACACCTCCTGATGCGCTCTCCGACGGGCAAACGATAGCTCGAATCACCTCTGGCGCCGGAAACAACCTCTACAATGCGGAGCTGCCAGGCGGAAAAGCGGTGCTGGTCGAGCTGGAGCCCAAATTCCGCTCCACGATCTGGATAAAGCGGGGAAGCTACGTGCTGCTAGACGCAAAGACACTTGCGGACAGAGAAAACAAGCTAGATGGAGAGATTGTGAACGTAGTGAGGGACGAGAAGCAATGGCGAAAAATGAGCTATTGGTACGTGTGGTCTCTATTGTGGTATCGCAAGGATATATATACATGGTATTGGTACTGATACAAGCACAGGCCGAAGGAGTTCGCGAAGAAATCGTCGTACCCCGAGGACAGCGACGAGGAGGAGTCGACGGTCGGCAAGATGCCGCCGGATTCAGACGAGGAGTAAGAGAGAAGGAAAGGAGGCTATTCCGCGTGCTCGTGTGCCGCCACAGGTTTTCCGTTCACCCCGGCGCTGTCGAACTCGTTCCTCGGTCCCCACCACGCTCCGAATACTGTAATCGCGAGAATGGTTACCACGGTCGCGGAGCTCGCGGGTGTGCTGGGGTATACGTTCCACGCCCACTCTTGCGCGCCCCAGAGTGCGTACTGGAGGACCGGGTGGAAGCCCGCTTTCCATAGAAGGAACGGGGTCGTCCATGCAATATAGGCATAGAACTGGTAGTGCAATGATCGGGCGCACAGCATGCCAATCGCTACAGCAGTAAGCATGGTTGTCATGATGAAATTCGGTGACACTCGTCGAGCAATCGCGTCCTGGTCTCTGGGCTCGTCGCGGAATAGTTTTAGGAAGTCGCGCGGGGAGCGCTGCGATGGCTTGATCCAGCGCGTCCGCGCAAATAGCATTAGAAGGCTGGCGTGGATGGCTAACAGCCCAATTGCGAAATTCTTGGAGAGAAAAGTTTCTTCGGAGATGAATCTCCAATTCACGGTCCATTTGTAGAGAAATTCTCTGGTGAGTTCGAAGGCTCTGGCAAAGTAGGACGGCGCCCGCTTGCGGAATGGAAATCCATAGCCAATCTGCGCATGTTAATTTACGTATTGTAACACACTCACGTGAGAACTGACCGAGACTTGGAAGATGATCATTGCTTGTGTGATCGCTTCCCTAAAGCCCAGGGCTTGGAGGATGAGGAAACCCATAGCCGGTAACGGCAATAGCAGCGTCATTTTGACATTGAGCCCAGTGGTGAATAAGAACGTTCCGAGGTGCCATTGATTACGCTGGTAGGCGTATATCGCAGAGAAGAGCCCCAGGGTTGCAAAGCAGTCATTAAAGAGTCGCAGCATGAAAATGCTGTGCAAGCGCTTTGACAGAATGAGAAGCGGAAAGACATATGGAGGAACCTAGCCAACGTTAGAAATGATAAAAAGGGAGAAACGAAGCCTCTAACCTTTGCCTGTCGGTAGCATTGCATGACCACCGCAAGAGTGAGTAGGTACACGAGCGCGAAAATGTACTGCGCAAGCTGGATATTGCGCCCCTGGTCCGTGATGCTGTAGAGAATGCGATAGATGTGCACATGCGCAGCGGGATAGACCAACGGCCCTGTCGACCCAACAATCAACTTGTAGTCTCTTTCTCCCTTCAAGTACAGCTCAATATGCTGCATGTACGTTCTCCAGTCAATCTCCGTATCTGCTACCTATCAGCTTCTCGTGCTCGCGTATCCTTTGCGACAAACACAAACATGGGATTTTCTCAATGATGACGCCGCACAGCGCTGCGTCTACTATTAGCAGCAGTGGGTATATCCATCGCGTGTGTTTGGGGTTCTGGGCGATTTCTAGGGTCTGGGTGATGAGATCCATGGCAGGTTGGGGTTGTGGACGATAGACGAGGGAGTTAAGCATGGTCATATAGGGTAAGACGATGTCACGTGTTGAGGGTGAGAAGTTTCAGGTTGGCCCTGTTGAGCGCATCTTCAAACTCGCATGTGTTTCATGAAGCAGTGATCTGTACGACGCATCGGACTTGTTTGGATACATATGTGGCTTCTGTGAGCCGAATTTCCTCTGATGGTATGAATTCCGAAAGTTGTAGGTTTCTAGATTCTAGTCTTGGAACAAATCCTTCCTGCGTATTGCCCGCTCGCTCCACGCAACCATGCGAGAGCAGGACTCTATATGTCTTTTGGAGTAAAAAGAACGATGCATGGGTGATTTATCGTTGCTCATTCCCATTCCGTGCCTTTCAGTCGCTGCATTAAGTATTCCACCTCGACTTCTTTTGTTAACGGAATGACCCAGTCCTGCGTTCCGTTAGCCACTGCACACGCCTCGTTACCGCATCTGGTCTTACCTTGTACATGGCGACAACGGCATCAGCGTTTACTTTGGACGGACCGTCCGCGCCAGAGTCTGGATCCGTACCGTAGGTTTTGGCCTTGAGTCGTAGCCTCTCGAGTACCTTCCGTTCTACGGCGGCGTTGGTGATGGCTTCGTCTATGCCTTGTCTATCCTCAGCCTTGATCAGCTTCACAAAGCGATCCGTCTCCTGCACGAACTTGGCCTCCGCAACGAACTTCCCAAAGTGTATGCGGCGGGACAGGGCCTGGAGAGAGGCCACATCGCAAGTGGCGGCGGAGCCATAGTTCTCCTGCTGCTCTCCTCGGTCCTCTCGCCCCAGCTGCACGCATGCCGCGGGCAGGACGTGCTTAATGTAGCTCTCCTTCAGCTTTGCGTTGACGTTGACGTCATTCGGGTGGAGGATCTTCGGGTAGTTGATGGGCTTGAGTATGGGGGTTTGGAGGTCGTCTGGGAAGAACGGGTATTCGTCGGGAGACTGGTATCGGCGCACGAGGGACTGCAGGCGCTCTTGCTCGCGGAGCATCCAGTCGAACAGACTCAGAGAGCTCTGCGGTATGTCGACGCCGCCTGGCTCGTAAATCTTCTCATTGAGAGGGAATTGGACTCGCTCGATCAAGTGGAAGGTGATTGTGTCTTCTTGTCGGCTGTTTGCGGTCAGCCTCAGTAGCTAAGAGCAGGAGGAATAGCGCATGCATAAGCTGAAAGCGGATGTTGGACAGATCGAGGGCCTTGGAGGCGTCGGAAAGGTCAATGACCGTGTCCATGATGTGTCCGGTATGTCAGTATTCCAAGGGCAAAGTGTAACGAGGCACGGAGTAGTAGAGGAAGCCATATTCACGTCGTGGTTGTCAACACAACAGGCATAGCGCCGATGTTCGGCAGAGAGCTCGGAGAAATTGGCGTCATCCCAGAACCTTGCATTTCTTTTGCCGACCGCTCTCCAACACCAGACGTCTACCGTCACGACGCGGCCCCCACCTGCCATTGCGCTGGCCACAAAGCGTCTGCTTGATTATTTTCGCTTTCGTGCCGAGGATGCGCTGAGTCGGCAAATCAAGCTGCCCATTTCCTCGTTGACCGCCTTCCACACGCCTGCACATGGCCTCCCGCAATGGCTCGCCCTCGAGAGGCAGGTCGACGAGCCCGCGGCCCATGTCGCCGCCAGACGACGATTTCGGACTTGCCGACAGCATTTCTGATGTACTCCCCACCACAGGACCTACTCACACACGCTTCGGGGGGCTAATTCTTGACAGACCCGCCATCTGCAGGCTTTTGGCCGAAAGGTCACAGCTACCGCAGGAAGCTTAATCGGGGGCGAGGCTGTTACTCAACACTACCAACACGCTCTGGGAGAGCTTCACAGAGAGCTTCGACGGCCCATGTTGCAGCGCTCGGTGTTCTCCTTCGCCCAAACCACCCCACGCGAGCTCGTTCGCTCCAGGATATCCGTGCCCGAAATCCAGCAGCGCGCGCTCTCCTTCCTCCCCGACGAGCTGCTCAGCAACATCCCCGAGAACAACAATGCGTACTCGCTTTTCCAGGGCTTTCAAGCTACCCTGCCCGAGGACCACAGCGCCATGGGGAGGAAGCAGGGCAGGTACAATGCGAGTGGGCAGCGGCTAATCGGGGCAGCTCTGGACGAGGAAGACCCGAATGTGCCGCCTGCCATGGCCACACTGAAGAACCAGAAGCATAGCATGGATCACCGACTAGAGATGATGCGCGTGAGGAAGCACATGTGCGCTGCCGAGATCTATGAAATCGACAACAAAATCGCGAATCTGAACACGATGCGCAAGATTGTCCTAGATAGGCTTGCGGTCATAGATATGGAAGAGATGGATCTAGAGCAAGATATTTTGGAAATGGACAACAAAATCGAGGATTTGCAAGAGGAACTGGAGGATGCTGCAGCATTGGCACCAAAGCCTACAGAGAGCCGCGCCAGCCATGACGACGATGACGACGATGGCAGTGATGAAGAGTTCATGTCCGAGTCCATATACCAGAAGATACCTGCTACGAAAACGAAACGCAAGAGAGTGAAGCGACGGCTCTCCATGCCCATTGTGCATGAACATTTAGAGCCTGGATCTAAGATTCGGGAGCTACAGGCACATACTGACACCATCACCGCCTTAGATTTCGATGCGCCGTGGGGCACCTTGGTAACCGCAGCGCTGGACGACACGGTACGAGTCTGGGATTTGAACGCTGGCCGATGCATAGGGCTGCTGGAAGGCCATCTCTCCTCTGTGCGCTGCCTGCAGGTGGACGACAACATAGTCGCAACTGGCTCCATGGACGCCTCGATTCGGTTGTGGGATTTGAGCAAAGCGGAATATGCTCCCTTGGACAATCGGATAAACAAAGACGGCGAGGACGAGGAAGAGGATGGCCTGACGTTTGAAAATTCCGAGGATGCACCCCCTCCCCCACCGCCCACCATCATGCAGGACTGCCCCCTATTTTCTCTCGAGTCTCACGTGGCTGAGGTCACGGCGCTGCACTTTCGAGGCGACACGTTGGTGTCTGGCTCGGCGGACAAGACGCTCAGGCAGTGGGATTTGGTCAAGGGCCGATGCGTGCAGACGCTCGATGTTCTTTGGGCTGCGGCGCAGGCGACTGCCACGAGTGCAGACAGCGGGCAATGGCGACAGACCGGGCGCGCCACAGACCCCTTGGCCGACTTCGTGGGCGCGATACAGGTGTTTGATTCGGCGCTGGCATGCGGAACCGCAGACGGAATGGTGCGGCTTTGGGACTTGCGAAGTGGCCAGGTCCACCGGAGTCTGGTGGGACACACGGGCCCTGTTACCTCTCTCCAGTTTGACGATGTGCATCTCGTGACCGGGAGCTTGGACAGGAGTATTCGAGTACGTTGTCTCCCTTCTCGTGGAAGCTGGAGCGCACTACTGACCATGATAGATTTGGGATTTGCGGACTGGCTCCATACACGACGCCTACGCCTATGACAACGCTGTGACGAGCATGATGTTCGACGACCGCCGTATCGTCGCCGCAGCTGGCGAGGACGTGGTCAAGGTTTACGACAAGACTGATGGCCGGCACTGGAACTGCGGCCCTGGCGTGGGAGTCGACGACGACGCCACAGTTCTCTCGACCATTGAGCGCGTACGGATCAAGGAGGGATACATGATTGAGGGTCGGAAAAACGGCATGATCGGGGTCTGGTCGTGCTAGAGCGTGGGAGGGTGTACAGTACATAGAGATAGATATCGTCCCAACGCAGGTGTTGACATAGATGAGTCGTGCATCGCCACCAATATTAGACGCATCGCAGAACTCAAAATTCGAATTCGTCGTCGTCGTTACAGCTATAATGCTCACTAAGCCAGATGGGATGGTGCGGATCTCGGGTAAGCATGGGAGGTGGGCCCTGGCTAGGCTGTCTAGCGTGGTGTTGAAGTTGCGATGAAGAGTTCGCCAAGCTACGTCACAGCTGCATCTTGTGGAATAAACAAATGGCTCCCTGCTACGCCTCTTCCACGAACCCCACGATCACCTACCGACATTCATTTGTCGAGCTTGAGACCATGCGCGGAGACTAAAACTTGCTTTTCCTCGTTCAATTGACTAAGACCGTCGCCATTATCCACCATCCAACCCTGCGGTCTTCACAGCTTGCCCGCGGCCGAGCCCACCACACTCCCATCGCCTGGCGTATACGATAGGATAGGACAGGAAGAGGAGCTTAGACTTTGGTTACTGTAGATCCTCTTTCCGGGACAAGAGACGGCCTACACAGGCTCCGTTCGGCTCTCCCGCCATCTCCGAACGGTCATGATGTCCCTGCGGCAGGCGGCGTCCTTATCGCGCGCCACGAAGCTCTCACCCACAACTCTCTTCAGCTACTCAAGATCCTTTCGTGTCTCGCGCACCCAACCCCGCGCGCTCTTCAGCAATGGCTGCCCCTCGACCTTCGTGAGGCGCCCTCAGCTGGCCGCTTCAGCAACGCCCCAGGCATTGCGATTGAACAGGCATAGGACCTCCATAGTACGATTTGTGTCGTCGAAACCACTCCCTGCCCCGAAATCACGACTCTTACGATTTGCGTGGCGAACTGCGACGACGCTGGGAATTTTCATGCTCGTTAGTGGCGGTCTAGTCATCGCCTTCTTCATCTACGATGCTACGACCTACAAAGAGGACGTGGTAGCGACGGATATACCTGTTTCAGAACTGGCACTGAACCCCAGAAGAGGTGGACCGAAAAATCTGCCTATTGCAGACTACTTTGTCGACGATGACGACTGTTCCGAAAATAAAGCAATCAAGCACAAGCCAAAGCTGGTTATACTGGGAACAGGATGGGGCAGCATAGCGCTGCTGAAGCAGCTGAATCCTGGAGACTACCATGTCACAGTCGTGTCGCCGTCCAACCACTTTCTGTTCACGCCGATGCTGCCGTCGGCTACAGTAGGGACGCTTGAGCTGAGGTCACTCGTCGAGCCTGTTAGAAAGATCATTCGCAGGGTCCACGGCCATTTCTTGAAGGCTATGGCCGAGGATGTTGATTTCTCAGAGAAACTCGTTGAAGTGTCAGCCATCGGACCGCACGGAGAGAAGCAGCATTTCTACGTGCCTTACGACAAGCTGGTTATCGGGGTTGGCTCTGTGACGAATCCTCACGGCGTCAAAGGCCTCGAAAACTGCCACTTCCTGAAGGACATCAATGACGCTCGCCTGATCCGGAATTCCATTGTTCGCAATCTTGAGACTGCGTGTCTCCCTACCACCTCCGATGAGGAGAGGCGTAGGCTCCTGTCCTTTGTCGTCTCAGGGGGTGGACCCACGGGCGTTGAATTTGCCGCCGAACTTTACGACATGCTCAACGAAGATCTTTGCAACATGTTCCCTAGAATCCTCCGCAACGAAATATCCGTCCATGTGATCCAATCCCGCAGTCACATCCTGAATACATACGACGAGGCTCTCTCGAAATACGCCGAGTCACGGTTCGCCCACGATCAGGTCGACGTGCAGACGAATTCACGTGTGAAAGAGGTGCTGCCCGACAAGATTCTCTACACCCAAAAGGATGAGAGCGGGAAGACAGTGACGAAGGAAATCCCAATGGGCTTTTGCCTCTGGTCCACCGGCGTCGCCCAAACCGACTTCTCCAAGCGTCTCGCCGCCAAATTCGAAAACCAAACGAATAAGCATGCTCTCGAAACCGATACGCATCTACGTCTCGCCGGCGCACCTCTCGGGGATGTCTACGCCATTGGCGACTGCGCTACCGTGCAGAACAACGTCTCCGATAACATCATAAGCTTTCTCCGCACCACAGCGTGGGAGAAGGGCAAGGACCCTGAGAAAATGCACATCCACTACGCCGAGTGGCGCGGCGTAGCCAAGCGCGTGAAGCAGCGCTTCCCCCAGGCCGCAGACCATCTCCGCCGCCTCGATCGACTTTTCGAACAGTACGACAAGGACAAGAGCGGGACTCTCGACTTCGGCGAGCTGAGAGAGCTCCTCCTGCAAATCGACTCCAAGCTCACATCCCTGCCTGCTACAGCCCAGCGTGCCCACCAGCAGGGTCAATACCTCGGCCGCAAGTTCAACAAGATTGCTCAAGCAGCCCCCGGAATGATGCTCAACCAGATGGATTATGGAGACCTAGATGATGCCGTGTACAAAGCGTTTGAGTACCATCATCTCGGCAGTCTGGCGTACATTGGCAATGCGGCCATCTTCGATTGGAATGGCTGGCACATGAGTGGTGGGTTGGTGGCGGTGTATCTGTGGCGCAGTGTATATTTCGCACAGAGTGTGAGTTTTAGAACGAGGTGTTTGTTGGCTATGGATTGGAGTAAGAGGGCGCTTTTCGGCAGAGGTGAGTTCAATATTTTTCTGTGGAGCCGCGTTAGAGACTGACCTGTGATAGACATCATGAACTTCTAGACACCCATCCGACCCTACCAATCCACTTCGGCTGGAACATGGACTTTTCGGTCCGTACGACAGACGAGGCAGGATAGAAATCTTGAGGAGGCTTGGTAACATGACCTTCGTGAACATAAGCGGGACGAATGTACCCCGGAATTAGGAGACGCCGCGTTATGATGAACGGCTTTTTTTCTAAGGGCCACGTGCCCCTACTTTCTTATGTCCTTCGTCTTCCTTCTTGTATAGAACATATGAGCGAGTCACTCGATAGAACTTTCCTTTCAGCTGTACATCAACGAATTCTATTAGATATCACGATGAGCCAGCCTTTATTGTCCTGTTTGACTGATTCACATGCAACCCTTCATTGAGACTGGTTTCCAGTCATCGAGAAACCATACCTGCTATCCTTTCAACCACCTCTTCTCAGCACTGTGTTGGATCTCCAAATCTAGCTATCGTGGTGAATGTAAGTCGACCTGTCATTACAGCATTTCATATTCTTCGGGATCGGCGTTAGCCAAAAGAAATGCCATTCGTAAGGGTATCCATTATCACATCCCCATCCCATCCGTCCATATATCCTCTCCCCCCTTCTCGACTTATAAAAGGACTCGGACAGCCTGTTCATTTGCCTCATGCTAGCCTTCGGCGGCATAATCTTGCACTACAAAAAATAATCCGCAACCGGTTTCTTCGCGGGCATCCCCCTCGAGTCCTGTGGCGCCGCCTCAAACACCCGGTACCTTCTCCCGGGCCCATCTCTCGTCCGCTGCATACCATCTCCGAGCACAGAGCTCAAGTTCCTGTTTTCGTTGGCGCCACCACCGCCATTACGGTTAGGTCCATCGTTCGAGCCCAACACCCATCCTCCGCCGCCGCCGCCCCGCTCTCCATTACTTCTCCGCACGAAGCCCGCGTTTGACCCGTCTTCCCCAAGTTCTAGGATCGCGGCTACGTTTCCGCAGCGGTAGCAGTAGTTCGGCGCCGACCACACGGTGACGATGGTCGATTCGAACATCTCCTTGAACCCCTCCATAACTAATTGATGCGCTCTCGCAATCAAACTCAGATCATTCTTATGATTGAAGCACTTCACAATATCGGCGCCGAAAAGGAACCCGGCACCTCGGGGAGATAGACCCCAACCGTCGATTTCGTCGGGGTCGGACCAGAGGAGGTCGCACATGGCGCCTTCGTGGGGGACTTCTTGTTTTCGGTCGAGTAAACGGATTTTGTCGATGGTGTCGATGAGGGGCGAGAGCCCGCCGTGCACGCACAGCACGGCGCCGGTGTCGTTTCGACTCGAGCCATTCGCGGAGGATGTCGCGCCTGTGCCAGCGGGGCCGGTGCGCGAGGGTGTCGGGGCGATGGGGGAGGAGGACGTGGGGTTGGAGTTCGCTTGCGAGGTGGCGCTGGATTGCGAGTCCGAGTTGCGTGCGTAGCGGTACATGACTTCGCCGTTTGCGTTGAGCGTCTCGATTTCGATTTCGGAGTCGGAGTCGGGGAGTGAGTCGATGTTGGTGTTGTCTGCGAGGGGGCCGTCGGTGGGGGAGAGCGAGGTTGCGGCGCCGGAGACGAGGGCGCCTAGGGCCAGATAGTCGAAGACTTCGCAACAGTATCTGTTATTTTTTTTTCAGCATGCATTTCTAGGTTTGGCTGGAGATGGTATTGCGTACCTCCACACGTTCGCGCTTCCGTATTTCCTCAGGCACTCGTCGTAGAAGCCGTATACGGTTGTGATTTGCCGCGACTCATGGTTCCCTCGAATGAGGGTTATGCGGTCTGGATATCGAACTTTGAGGCAGAGAAGGAGGAGAAAGGATTCGAGAGAGTAGAAGCCTCTGTCAACGAAGTCACCTGGATACGATGAGCATCTTGGACGCTGAGTCCATCTAGAATGGAAGCCGTACCCATGAACAGATAATTCGTGTCTGGCACATCGCCACCGACGCGGAAAAGTTCCATAAGATCATGAAACTGTCCGTGTATATCGCCACATATCTACACATCCATCTCAATCAGTGTTGCCCTCAAACGGCGAGCATGAAGCGGCCTACTGTCACCGGCGCATCGACCCCCACTACGTTGCCCTCTTCTATTAGCAGCTCGCGCGCCTTGTAGCATAGCTCTCGGACTTGGTTTTCTGGAATTGGACGGCATGCGCGGAGTTGTGTGATGGCTCTGGGAGGCCCATTAGCGATATGGAAGAGCGCTGCGGAAGTGGCTGGGACAGTACTTGTCGAGGTCGCTGCCGCCAATGCTCATGGTTGCAGCTGCGCCTTAGTTGCCCACCGCGGGCTGTAAGAAAAGTGGTCGCGTGCCGCTGGTGTTGCACGCTCAATCGCCTCCTACGGTATTTTAATCTGACAGGAACGCGCTTCAGCGGTAGGAGGAAATGTCGGAGACGGTGGCGTAGAGTGTGGTGACGCCGCGAGTCGCGCAAATCCGATGAACCGTGTCGCAGAATCCGTTTCGACTTGGCTATACGTACGAAGCGACGAACACGATCACCGTGATAGTAAAGAGATGGTGTAGACTTGGTGACGGGCCATGGTGCTGAGGTCGAGAAGTAGTTCCGAGCTGCAGGGATTATGACCTTGGCGCTCTCGACCTTCCACTCGCTCCACCAAAACCCTCTCCCAACATCCCACCCCCGCTATCACGTCTCCACTACCACGACGCTCGCCCGAGGCATCTCAATTGGGCTGGTACGATGCCTACACCTCCTCTCTCAGCCCTGTAATAGCATTGACACCCTCCAGACCCTTGTGATGCCTCCAGAGCACCCTCACTAGCTCCTCCAAACCACCAACAACCAAGCCATCATGCCACCACATCTCCACCCCCGCTCGCGCATGACGACCTCACTCTTCACAACGACGCTTCTCTTCTCCTTTCTCGTCGTTGCAACACCGCATCTCCTTCCATGTCCCGTGGACCCACGGACACTTACTGATTCCGCCGCCCCAGAAGCGTTGTCAGGAGAGCCAAGACGGCGGAGAAGGAGGAAGATGCCGCAGGAGGAGACATGCAACGATGTCCTGAATGAGCAGAGGAGGAGAATGGCGGAGGAAGAGGAGTGGGCGAAACCGAAGAGGGAGTGTCCGGTGCCGAAACCTGGTGGGCTGATCGGACAGGTTTTGGGGATAAAGAAGGATGAGGATGATGAAGAGCTAGGCGTTACCAGACGAGTTGAGATAGCCAGGCGGAAGAAGATATCGAAAGAGGGGGAGTAGAGGATATGCCAGTTTTCTCGTTTGCGATAGAGATGGGCATCAAATGCGAACTCGAAGATTCCAGGACCACCGCGCGTATCCTGTGTATACAATATCATAGCATAGGGAGGCGAAACAATGTAAATATTGAATGCCATCAACTTCCAAATCACTCCTCCACTTAATAAATACGAGGCTTTACAAACTTATGCAGACCCTCTCAACTACCCCAAACGACACACCCCCAATAACTCACACAAAAACACAAGAGAAACACAGTCAAGGGTTACGGCGTTCACGGAATTGACTGTTATGCACCGAGGATGCCGATTTTGAGAGTGCAAAGGCTATCTTCATCGTTAACATGCAAAGCGCAATCTATGGGATTGATTACTTTGGTCATACCCGGGCATTTCATGACTCTTTTGGGTAGCCTGCAGTACCAATCTATGACAGGTCGTATCTTTTCGCACGCTGCCGCAAAATCCATGCTTCAAAATCCATCTCTACAACATCATCCCATTCCCCAATCTCGACCCCGACCCCCGGCATAAACCGCTTCACAACCGAGGTCAAACGAGGTAACGATGGAAGTCGCAACCGCCAATATTTCCTCAACCTGTACGCCTACTGACCCCATACTCCTCGTCCCCGAACTTCTCGCAGATATATTTTTCCACTTCGACCCCTTCTCTCTCATCCACTGCCCATTAATGTGCAACCACTAGAGCCTCGTAATCGCATCACTTCCTAAAAGAACACCTATTCACATTAGAAGGCTTGGGCGCCCTATATCCCTCAAACCCTATCTGTCAGGCCTGCTCCAGCCTCCCAAGCCCAGGCGCTCTTCGCCACAGTCACATTAAGTCGTGCCTTGCAACCTAGGCCATCCGGAATTGATCTTGCGGCAGAATATAGCGAGCTTGCTCGCGTGCGATAAAGACGTGGGTTGGAAAGCCATGTTCCCCACCCATCCTCCGCCACGCAAGGTCGAGCTAGAAAGCTCGAGAGAATGTGGCCTAGGCCGTTCCACTATCGATAACCGAGAACATGATCGCGGAGTACTCTGGCTTGCCTCCATCGTCGTGAATCACCATGCCTTCTTAGAGTAGAACTCCCCGCTATCCCTGAAGCCAAATCAATAGTCTCCATCACGAGTACAAACATTCTATAATAAACTTTCGGGGAGGGTCGAAATCTGAGGGCATTACTTTAAATCCTATGTCGAACTACAGGTGTGATGTAGTACAAGTAAACTCAACTTCGAGGAAAGAGGGCGAGACAAAGAGCACTGTTAATCTTTAAGACGCTACAGATCTAGGATCTACGCGGTACGGAAGCAGCAGTTATGCTGGTTTTGTAGATAATATCGGCATACTACCACTCAACTTCATCTCAAATTCGCCTAAAAGGGGCGGGCGATCACAACACTAGCAGAGCAAAGTAGCAAAAAGAATGGGTTCGCTGCGTATCAAATGCAAAATCTCTCGCGTTCTGGGCTCCTTCAAGAGATGGGTCAATCAACCTTTTCTCTGGGAAAGCTATCGGGGTCGTGGGCTACGAAGTCTTCGTCGATATGGGGTCAACGCCATGCCGGTTAGTCTTTCGTTAAAAAAAAGTTGAATTAATTGGTTCATATAGGAAGACTCGAATACGAAAAAGAAAAGCGAGGTAGATGCTGGGTCTCTAGATATTGGGGGGAAAATATATACTCGAGTGAGTTTGGAGGGCGGTCAGTGATCAGTGAATAGCTGTGTGAGAGAATGCTAGTTATGATACTTGCTTTCCCTTTGACAGTGTTCACAAGAAGGCGGAATGCTACTGGCAGTTTCGAGCCGCAAAAGGAAGGAAAGAGGAGGAAAAAAGAGCATCTAGGCAAAAACTGCGCCGCAGATATCACATGCGTCTCACAACTTCCCCAACCTTGCACCGTATTTTTAAAGCTCTTGCTCTGTCCCGGGCCGTGAGCCGAATTACGCCCTTTCCGAGTACCAGAATACACACACCTGCACTCTACGATTGTCAACGTTGAATCCAACGTCCGGGCTGAAGGCCACTCTATGTATGTCTTACCACCACACCACCATCCACGCATATTAATCCCCGGCTCCGCAGAGATCGAACAGCTGAAAATGACGCAACGGACAAATCTCCGATATTTCAATCTGCCCAAAAATAATAGAAAAACATATATACATAGCTCTACGTGCTGCGTCGGGCGCCGGCACGGAAGTTTCGTGTCCCACAGTATACGTGTGCAATCCGAGGAGATAGAAGCTGAGTACTTACGATACCGAATACGGACCAACGGACGGGGAGGTACGACACTCGTGAACGAACTTAAAGCGGCGAGGGAGTGGAGTATTGTAGGGCTGCGGCACAGTCTAAGCCCTTATCCCTTATCCTTATCCCTTATCGATAGGAACAACGCCGTAGGAGAGAGTACGTGTGCGTTTCTATGTTCAACCGTTTCGCAGAGATGAATAAGTGGCACGTGTTGTGGACGTAGCATGTAGGCTGACAGCCTTACGACCCACATCTCACTTCCCTGCCACACATAGCCGCGAACGACGTTGCAACTCCAAACCGAAGTCGGCGAGGTGTTCCCTTCGCTTCGCCTCGCCTCGCCTCATCTCGCCTCTTTCAGAATCTAGAAAATGGCAGGCACAAACCCGCATGATTGGATCTTATCTCGGAGTGCGTGCTACAAAGTTTGGAGATCCTGCATGGAGCATGCAATGCAAGTAAGCCCACTTCAATTCACACAATCTCACCTATCACAATCGCATTCTCAAACTCAATCAACCAATCGACCAATCCACAACACAAGCAAGAATCTCCAAGGTCAAAGTGTTCTGCCATATCTCACATAATCAGCCACATCTACCAAAAAGCCAGAACAGAACGCCCCGTTTGGTGACGAGCCGTCCCGCCCCTCGTGGATGAACATGGCATGGGAAGGCAGACTTACTTCCCCGCTTACGTGGGATTGGGGATCTGTCGCGTGGTTCTCCCGGCCAGAAGTACAGGCTTAATAATAAACGGTTGTGGGAGAGTAATGCTGACGAGTGCTTCTCCTGCCTCCTGCGTAGCACATTGCGATGGAGCAGATCTTCGTGTGCATTGCTACGACATTTGGATGAAACTGGGCCTGACTGTCTTTCTTCCTGAGCGCGTCACCGAATTAGCTAGCAGTATGTCTTCACAACGTAAGAGATGATATATCCCATCCCATATGGCAATTCGTAATCTACGATGCACAATCTCATGCCGGGCGCTAGATAACAACGGCAGGGCACCCATTCGACGCTTCAGCATCGAAAGACCACAAGAGAAGAACGAGATGCTCTTCCCACAGACAGAAGTGAATACCAAAATCTTGGTAACGATCCTGGATTGTTGACCTGTGAAGCGAAATTGCGTTTTCGACGCAGTCGCAAGATCCGACTGCCACGTCTCGAGCCGAACCTTAATTAGATTTGTTGCTTCAAATTCTGTTGAGATCTGTCTGGACTAGGACATGGCCGAAGATAGACGCCCTGGTATAGGACAGGCGTGGCAGATGGAGGGCTGGAGCAAGGCACACCGATGGTGGGCAGACGCGTGTAGTCGTTCCATAGGCCATATACTCGTCCACCTGCTTGACGCAGGAGTATCTCTCCGTCTCAGCGAAACTCACCTGCAGATATCAACACCAGCCTCAATCCAATGCTCAACCTCCCAAACCATCGTCACCGTCGCGTTTACCCTGGCGATCAAATCCCTTCCCAGCCCTTGCAGACACTTCCCCATCCGTGCGCTCCCAAACGACTTCCCAACAACCCCCTCCTTTTAATTATCCTAAAAACCCTCTGCACGTCGAATTTCATTGGCCCCAGCACTCACCGATTAAATCGCATTTAATTCAGCAGATATACCACGGCATAGACCTGGCCGCAGAATGGGCTGCATTTGTCGCGTTGTTCGACGTGATCGACGTGCGCCATGGCATGGAGAGGTAGGGCGGGGACAAGGGTGCATGGCACTGCCGTCCCTATCCAGCCTTGCTGGGACTTAATCTATCACCGGAGTCCGATGCACAAACAGTGCAACGTTAGCAGCTAAAAACACCTCAGCGTACTGTGCTGCTCCGTGTTGTCGCGATCGACTCGCTTTCACATGTCCACCAGGTGGGACCCAGGCGGACAGACAGGCAAGAAAGTAGCAGGTGTCATTTCGAGTGGTCCCAAAATAGGCTAAACACAACGGCCAAAAACAGTCTAACACGGCATCGACGCATGGGATTGGGTTCCGGGAGAGCGGTCGAGAAAAGCGTTTGGCGGGGTTGACGTGCGTGAGAAGCTCCGGATACCGATGCTGGCAGTCAAGAGAAACCCTGGCCTGGTAGGGTTGAGAGGCGATGGCGAAGAGCGAGTTGAGGAAGTGGTACAATGCTTACCCACATAGGGAGGTGGTTTCGTCACACAGGATCCATTCGGAAGGAGCGTTGTTGAATAAGCCCCGTCACCTAGCCCACTCGCCCTCCAATCCCCAGCAAAATATCACCTTTATTACGCCGAAGTATCTCCAGATCTCGCCGCGGTACGTACTGTACGTCTGTATCCCCCATACTACACCAACCCCTCCCTACCCATCTCTTGAAACCGCCTTGCATACCCCCCGCCCCTCTCGCACTGTAGTAAAATCCTCCAATTAGCACTGGTAGACCCCAGAAATAAGCCAAATGTGTAAAGGGCCTCTGGAATCCGCTCCAGAATGGGAACAAGGGTGACGAGGCCGCAAGCGGCGCATTGTCGGTTCGAAGGGAAGAGGCGCGCATCTATGCCGCATTGGAATTTTGCAAAAGTGAGGGGATCAACCTGTACCGTGCCGTGCCATTCCGCAGCCATGGATCGAAGGAAGCGGGGGAGGGGAAGGGCGGCGAGAGTGGACTAAGACTTGAGCTTTGCCGCACGCCTATCTATCCAGCATACAAAATACGAGTACAGCATATGAAGTCAGACGGACAAGAAAGCGCGCTCAAGCGGTGAGTAGCAGAGTGAAAATGACCATGCAAAGCAACCACAAAAATTATTTTCGTACAAGTTGAATCGATTTCTTCGACAAGGGAGAAGGAGATTCAAAATGGAGGAAAAAACCGTAGATAGATTGGAATAATTTTCGACCGACCGCTTCGATCGCCCACCATACCCACCAGCTGACCATGGCATGCATGCGATCCTCTGGAGTGCAGTGCAGTGCATGAGTAGAGTAGACAAGGAAATACAATTTACCAAATGCCATGAAAGAGATGACGTCTAGAGAGGAGGAGGCTGCGGCAGCAGCAGTACCACTGCCATGACAAGGAAATGTGCTCGATTCCCTGCTGAACATGGTAAAAAAAAAAGGGAAAATAAAGGGAGGAGCAGCGCACCGTGTTCGGAAGACAAACAGACAGGCGCGCCCAGTAGACAGAGAAAACCGTGTTCAACACCATGGTCCCAAATAAAACTAAACCCAAACAAGAGTCGAAGAAGGGAAGGATCGGTCCCAGGCTGACCTCGAAGATAAGTTAAACTGACAGTACGTGCTAAAAGGTATCGAAGTGTTTCCCTTCTTTTCTACCAAACAAGGAAAACGTATGCGACGTCCGAGATGATGGCACCGAACCACAGAGGGTCTCGTCATTCTTCATGCTTCCACCCAAGATCCGCGACAGCTAGCCTCCCAGCTCTGCCTTACATGACCACGCACCCGCAGCAGCCGCTCTTTGGGTGGTCGTCGTCGACGCCCATCTTGGAAACTCCGTTGCTTTGGCGGTCGCCGGGTTGGCCGGGATATGATGACATTTCCTTGTTGTATCTGCGGATTTCTCGTACGATGTCGTAGAAGGCGTTGTCGACGTTGATGCGTGACTTTGCCGACGTCTCGATGAACTTGCAGCCAAACTGTCGCGAGAGATTTTCGCCCTCTGGTGGTGAGACGGTTAGCACGCCAGCGCGGCAAAACAAGGACGGTCTGGCGAGACCGGGACGTACCCTGTGTTGATACCTGCCTCTCTCCGTCAAGATCGCATTTGTTGCCCACGACAATCATGGGGAAATAGTCCTTGTCCTTGACCCGTAGGATCTGTTGCTGGAACGTCATAATCTCCTCGAAGCTCTGCCTGTCGGTTATCGAGTACACGAGCAGGAAGCCCTCGCCCGTCCGCATGTACTGCTCCCGCATCGCCGAGTACTCCTCCTGGCCGGCCGTATCGAGCACATCGAGCAGGGCGACCTCGTCGTCGATGACACACTGCTTGCGGTAGGAATCTAGCAGGACGTGTTATGCAATGCCTCAGGCGCCAATGTTTGCAGGAAGGGGGGCACTCACCCTCGATTGTCGGGTCATACTCGTCTACGAAGTGGCTTTGGATGAGCTGGATGGTCAGGCACGACTTTCCCACGCCGCCGCCGCCGACTACCACGAGCTTGTACTCTCGGAGGAACTGGGGCGCACGTCAGCGAGTCTCAGCGGGATAGGCGATGAGAGGACGAACCTTTGATGACATTATGTGTGTGCAGTCTATCGAGCTCTAGAGGTGTGGTGAAGGCACACGCGATAAATTGCGCTGCTCAGGTGCTAGAGACCTGGAAAGCCGAGCTTGCAGCGGTCAAATGAGGAGGCGGGAAACGAGCGGAGCGGAGCGGGCGTGCAGTGCTGCTGGACGACGGATAGCTAGGCCGGAGAGGGGGGCGGGGCGGTCTGGAGAAAGCAGGAGCAATTGTGCTCGCGGTGGTGATGGAGATGGGGTCCTAGGGGGTAGATGGGGAGAATTAACGGCGGTGGACGTCTGGCGTTTCTGGGAGGATGGAAGCAAGCAGGTTCACGTTCGGCTCGCAGCAAAAACGACGTCTAGCTTGTCTGGGGTGGCGATGGGCTCTGATTCGGTGGTACTTGCTGGCCTTAGCGCTGTGCAGCGTGCGGCCTCTGCATCGAGCGAAAAGGACGTCCACGAACAGACAAGCCGAAAGGGCACCACTGTCCCCACGAGGCGGTTGGAGCAGCCATCTGCTGGGGCGCCTGTGGTGAACACGCCTCGCCGCAGCCCTCACGCTGCAGCAGCTGCAGCACCCCAATTCCCCTAGGCACCTCTGGAAACCTCAGGCATCTGCTCCAAAAGAAACGCCTGCGCGTGCTGCCCCCCGTCGTCGACGCGAGCGGTTAAAGCAGCGCTGCTGGGGTCGACAACCTCCAAATCTGCGTATCCCAGCCCGGTTCGCAGGCTGCCAGAGGGGCGCGGCATAGGGTCTGTCCATGCGCAAACCATTGCCGTGCAGATGAGAGCGCAGCCTCCGTGCAGACAAGCCACGCCAGGGTGCATGGTGATGGAAAGGTATCGACACCTCCAGCAGCCCAAACACTCCGAGGTTTCTCACATGATGCACCTCCCATGCGGTCGCTCGCACGCTGTGTTCCACACAGGTGGGGTGCCTTCGGCGGGCGGGTGCATGCGTAGAACCGCCCTCAGAACCGCCCTCACCCACTGGATGCGCTGGAGAGAGTCTTGCACGCGGTTGACGAGGCTGCACGCGAGCCTTTGTTATTGCGCCCGCAAGCGGTGTCCGTTGACAGGTTGCTATTGGAAAGCCCCATCACCAGCGTTATCACTCCCTGTAACCCCCCTCCGCCGCCGCCTTATCGACCCTGATATTGGCTCGGCGCGCTTATTCTAGCGACACACAAGGCAGCCCTTCTGCGCTTCTTCGAGAAGCCCCCTAAGAGGCACGCTGACGTGTGTTATAAGCTCCGGCGAGCATCATCTTCTATTCTATTTTGACGACATGTCTTCATGTTCTGCTGGCTGCCCCTTTGCCTATATTTACAATGAACGCGTGAGACCATGGCCAGCCCGCTCAACCCGATGCCAGTCCGCCAGTGACGGTGTCGAACACACCCGTGGTGGCCTCCGACTTGTCTGTGTCGTCCTCCCCTTCCACCGACACCCTCCGCCCCTGAACGGCCTTCTCGACTTCAGGGACCAGAGAATCCATATACTCAACGTCACGACCCACGAGCGTAACCGTATTGTGCTCTTTTCCCCATCGGGGATAGCTACCTACTTTGATTCCCTTGGGCTCTACCTTGGCCGCGAAGTCGGTGAGGAATCCGGCCACTTCGCTCTCTGCCATGGGCGTAGAGATGAGTATCCGGTGGACGCCCTTGCCCTCTGGGTCGGTCAATCTGGGTAGAAGGCGGGGCTTTAGCCCGTCCAGCAAGCTCTCAAAAAGTCTGGGTACACCGGGCAGGATGTGGATATTGCCATGTACGCAGGCGACGGGTACCCAAAGCGCATCGTTTACGAAGATTACTTGGTCCTCGTCCGGCAGCGAATCGTCCAGAGGCAGTTCGACCATGCGCTTCTTCGCGGTAAGTGCGGCGGAAGGAATATCCCATTGGAAATTCGGCTGCGAAGGGTGTGGTTTGGAGAGGCGCCGCATGCGCTCAAAGGCCGCGTCGTGCAGTTTCAATGGGAGGCCGAACGCTTTGGCTATGGACTGGTACGTGATATCGTCGTGTCTAAGCGACAGTCCGGGGTCAGCTATGGGTAGCGTCTGGTAAGGGAGGCGTGGCGCTCACGTGGGGCCAATTCCTCCTGACGTTACGACAAAGTCGTAGTTCTTGCTCATACGCTGGACTGCCTCGACAATCTCTCCTTCATCGTCAGCAATGACTTCTATTCGCCGCAGGTGGATTCCCAGAGAGAAACAGAACTTGGCAAAGTAGGCCTAGGCTGCGTTAGCTGAGTCCGAGCTGTGAAGGTTTGCCTCATCCATCTTACCGAGTTCGTATCCACTGTCTTGAAGGCGCGCACGTTAGCTGTGCTCACAATGGCTTCCGCGCGGGCCAGGTCGTGCCTACCTTTCCCCCCAGCACCTCATCGCCGATGATCAAACACGCAGCCGTGTGTATGAGCTTCTTGTCCTGTGCCGCCATGGTGGATGATGATAGCAGCGCGGATCGCGGATTCGCTGCGGAAAGATGGGCAAAGTTGGGAAGGGGGCGCGAGAAATGTCTGGCTACCTGGCTGAGTCTGCCGAACATCAGAGTTTCAGTCGGGCGGTTGTGAGGGATGCTGAGTAGCTAGTTGCATGGAGGTGAAGCCATGTCGAAAGGCGCATAGAGAGAAACAGCAATGGCGTGGTTTGGGAGGCTGCCCCGCACCACTAGGGAACGACTCCGAGATCCATCCCTCTCCGGCCATTCACTTCCTCAGCCCTACCCCCTCACCGTTGTTGCGCAACACCTCGACGCCCATCTTCTCCCTCTGCTGCTCTTCCCCGCCTGGGCACCGTTGAGATGGCAAGTCGAGACTCTCGCGACACCCGCCCGCCGCTAACAAGGCCCCCTCTAGTCTTCCGAAAGCCGCCTGTACACCTTCTCGCAGGAAACCAAGGACAAACTGCGCAAATTCCGGCTGGGGACATCGCGGGCCAAAAACCCGCAGGCTGTCATCTGTACGCCCTTGTGATCCTACAGCCTGTGCAATAACTGCTGCTGCAGCCATGCACTCCCCGAGCTTACCTGCCTCTGCGAGTTGTTGCCGTTACAAACGGGGCTGATGCCTGTCCGAGCCAGATCAGATTGACAAGAAAACGATGGAGATCCAGCAGGTAGACGAGGACGTCTACTCTGACATCCAGAGCCTTGCCGACGAGCTGCCAGACCACGCGCCGAGATTCGTGCTGCTCAGCTACCCGCTCACCCTCGTATGCGCTTCGACAACGACTGCCTGGGCAAGGCGATGCTGAGATACATTTAGGATTCAGGAAGGCTGTCGGTCCCATACGTTATGCTGTACTACTTGCCTGTCACATGCAACAACGAAGTGAAGATGCTGTACGCTGGTGCGAAGGAGCTTATGCGGAATACGGCAGAGGTGGGGAGGATAATCGAGATTGACACCGCAGAGGACCTGGAGGAGATTGAGGCGAAACTGAAGGAGCATTCGTGATTGGAGGAAGAGTTTGGCACACAACAGTATTTCACATCACGGCTACCTACAAGGTACTCCCAGCCGCCCTAGGCCGTGCAGTTATATGATGATACTCGTCCGCTCACCAGACCTTGTCATAGAGACGCTTCAAGCCTGCTATGTCGAAGGAGTGGCCATCTTACGAATTAGGATTCCCCATGCAAGGAGGAATACAACCTCCACGTCCCAGATTTCAATTTCGGTTTTATTTTATTTTTTTAAAGTCGCCGCCCTTCATCGATGATAGTCTCATTGAAGCGCGACTCACGGACCCTGCATTGACTATCAGATTGGCGATGTTTCCGGGTTGATGATATTTTTGTTTTTGTTTTTTTTCGCCCGATCGTCAATCGGACCGAAGGAACACGACATGCTTACGAGAAGCACTGTGTCCCTTCACACAACTTTGACTCTCCACTGTCGTTGGTGACATTCTAATCCATGGATTATCCTTCTGAGTGAGAGATTGGTTGAAACCCCTTCACTTGCGCCTCTTCGATCACCGAAAGAAAATACGCTCAAGGATGCTTCGGCCAATCGGCTTGCCCACGTGTGACATAGGGGATATTCTCTTACTCAACCACCTCCTTGTTTCAGAGTAGTCGTACGCTCTATCTACTCGTGCGTTCACAAGATGTCATTCTCTAGGATGAGATTTTGGTGCTGCTTTAAGTGACAACTTGTTGTGTATTTTCACAAGTTGGTGGCTCAAGTGCGGTATGGTGGGTGCCTGGAGGATATATCTGCACTGAGTGCATGATCTGGTATGAGTGCCCCTCGCTACTGCTGCCTATGTGCTCGCCTTCAGGTTTTACGACAGGTAGGTTACTAAAATGTAGCTAGAGAGCAGATGGATGAACTTTCTTCTACTAAGCTCTGCTGTATCTAAAATCAGGGCTTTTACCAACTCTTCCAGACGACTTAAGCAAGCAACTGCTATTCTTCTCGGAGGTAGCGACGTAGTCCTCGCAAAAATTGAGATAGGAGGGCAAGAAAATGTCTCAGTACGAAGTGGGTTAGCGTCCTTGCCGTAGAGGCTTCAGGGGGGTCCCCCCATCCTCATGACTCTTTGCCCCCACCATTTTTGCCGATAACTTCACCGCGTCATAATGGACTGACTTGTCTTTCCTGCGCCTCCACCATTTGAGGCCAGAGCACAGCCTCAACCTCGTGCCTGACACAGGCTCCCACCTTCAACACTCATCGATCATATTCCTCATTTTACCAGCAATCATTCGCTGACCGTTTGACTGCTCGGCTGCATTACCGCACTTATGACATCTATCTTTGAGGATATTCCAGTTCAAGACGCCAAGAGTGAGAAGGGCGAGAAGATTTGTTTAATAAGTCGTGTTAAGATATTTTCCATTCTCTTTTAAAGAAGATTTCATACAAATTCGCCTAGGTGATGCGAAATGACTTTGCTCACACTACACAATACATGCTAAAGCCTAGTATCAAACCCTCTTCAGGCACCTTTACTGTTGGATCTCGAGCTGATCTCTTGTCCGAGATGATTTTGGCGATAATTCACTGAAGTACATAGACTGTTTCTAGGTGTTGGTCTAGACCACTTTGACCAAAGGGGTACTGGAGCAGACAAACTTTGTCAAACTATTGGAGGGTTTTGGCTTCATTATTCCCGCCGTCTAGTTCTGGCTGAGTTTAGTAAGTGGCGGTCGCGATGAAGATGATAAGATCACCAGATCTATCCCGGTTAGCTTTATCGACGTCCATAATAGAGGGGTTGTGTTTACTCTCTCGGGATCTCCAAAATTTATAGCTCTATGTTATGTATGAGGAGATAATACAAAGCTTAGGACAGAGTGTCGAATGGAAAACAGTCACCAAAAATTACTAGGCCGGTGTTCAAGGTCCCTCAAAAACGTTATAAGTCGATCATTATTGCGCTAGTGGCAATCCCAAGATCTGCCATTCTCAAATTGCCCATATATATATAAGGCTGTAGCTGTTACGATCATTGCTGCAGCCGGAGGCAGCTCTGCGAGTCGGGGATATTTGCTTGCTATCTACCCATGTCGATATACATCACGAGCTGAATACTTCGAGCTACAGAACTTAAAGATGGACATATCAGGAGAAAATATTTTCTTGGCGTTGCCTTGTTTTCACGGACTACCAGATCTTCATGCAACATGCCGATGCCGTGTTACTGGAGACATTTCAAATGCCAAAAGCCCCGAGACTTGCCAACTTCATGTCGTTTCTTAGCGACATACATCTTCAACTCGACCCCCAAGTCTTCGACAGACGTTTTCTATTCTTAATGAACGGGCAAATAAGACGTGCAGAAATTTTCTCAGAGACCTGGCTCCCTTGAAATCTTCCAGCAGCACGTCCAAGTCTTCTTTATAAAAATCTAAGGTATGATTGTGACTATCTTAGCCGCTTTGGAATGCTTTGAGCACGAGACATTCGCCGTTAAGAACTTATGCAACATTCCTCACCAAGTACACCAAATATTCGCCCCAAACAATCAATGAAACTTCCAATATTCTTTTGCGACGATCTTAGACCGGGCCCACTTTTACAAGAGGCTTGGACATTACGATACAATGGTAATGAATGACAATTACAGCTGTACATAGAATTCCGAGACGAAGATCCGGTTTCCTAAGCTGGTGCGGATCTCTGGGTATAAGTCCTGGGTAGATACACGGGATTTATACATCTCCTACTATGGTAAATATTTGCTCACTGATATTCAGCAAGCAGAATTCTTATTTTGATTTTCGGATATTATCTGTGGAGAGTGTTGTATCAGACCAGATAAGATTTATTTCTGGGAATTCCACTAATTGTACGTGCACAAGGGGGTTGGGCTGGATGGGAATGAGAGTTGTGCTGGTTAGAAAAGTCAGATCTTGAAAAGTTAACTGCGGCTTTCGAGCCTAAGATAATATGCCTGTACTGCAAATAGACCCTCGATACAATGTTCAGTCTCCTATTTTCTCTCTCGTTGGTTCGGGAAACAACGCTGAGTAGGAACAAATCCCGGAAACCCAAAATCCATCAAAACATTCTATACAGAGCCCACCTCATCCATGGCTTCTCCACGTTGAAGCCGAGACTATGGTCGTGGAATTTTAGGAGCGAAATGTTTCACCTTACCTCACGATTTCAACACAACCTATAGTTTTGAATCAGAGAAGGGGATTCTTAATAGAGGTACAAGTTTAACGCATAATATCCGCCTCTACGTATGTCAATGAGACTTGCAACCCAAGTTCCAGCGTATGATCACTGGCCGACTCATGGCCATTCGACTAGGCAAGAAGCATCTCAAGGATCCTTGACTCATTCACCTCCTTGTTGTCACGGAACTGAAGACAAAGAATGACTGGGCAGAACCGGTAGGGATCATAAAAGTGCCCGTGCGGTGGTGTAAGGAACAAGTATTGAAAGATCGCAGGTTCCTACTTGCATGAAGAGGATGTGTAGAACATGGCAGCGGAGAGGAACGAATAGTGCGGGATCATTGCTTTTGCACTCTGCGTAGATGTTCTTCCGAGAAAAGAGACGGCTTCTTAATATCTTCAAATGGCGAGTGAAGGTGTGTGCATATTAGAGGAGGTTCTTGATCAATTCGTAACCCGTTGATTCTGCGGCATTGGTGGCCAGGAGAACAGATTGCTTAAAGTTTCCCTTGGACAGCTTGGGTGGAGGGCGCGCAGGTAAAAATAAATGGCTGTACTGCAATCTGCAAGCAAGGAGATACCCCACAAGCAATCTAAGACCTGTCCTCGTGCCTTACTTCTTCTTCGCCCTCCTCTTTTCCCAATCCATCTACTTCTACTCTTTCACAACCCGCTCTTTCTTCTCGATACCCCTCGTACTGCTTCGCCCGTTCTCAAACCTCGCGAAAGATAAGTGACGCCTCCAGTTTTCTTTCGCGTCATTATGTCTGTCACTCTTCTCGGGTTTCTCTCCAGTTTCTTTGTCGCATTTCCGTCCGCCGGCGTGATTTGCATATCGTTTCGCTCATGTTATTCTCTTGTGTACAAATCTATCAATATTTGCTCTATTATTCTATCCTACTTTCCGGCCTTTGCTCTCACAATAAAACACGTCTGCGGTCAACTTACCATCCACAGAAACTTCCGGCACATATTCATACCCACAAAATTATCATCTCTACCATTTTCTTCGAATTTTTCATGTATTTGCTTAGAGCTCTGCTGGGCGATGGTCAGCGTTTTGAAGCGCCACAAGAGTAGGATGGCGGATTTGTAAGGCCCAAAGGTTAGCACACCATGTTCGCTGCGGCCGATGCGGTAGCTCATTCTGTGGGCTTCGGAGGAGAAGGGTGGTGGTGAAGGAGGCTTGGGGGAGGGCATATAACAATGAGATAATGAGGGTGGAGATGGCGGAAGGAGGTGAGATGGCGGAATAGTACAGTGGAAATATGGTTTGATTACTTGCTGAAACAATGCCAGCTGATTCGGAGAAAGGGCGCACAGTAAACTGGCTTTACATATATAGATATAAGCTTCAATAGGTGCCCTCCGATATGTCTTGAAGATGTCGTAGCAGAAGGATTTCCAAGATTCTGATGACGTTGAGCATTACTTCTGGCTTGTTAATATCAGCAGATTATATTCGAATAGCAGTAATATTACAGAAGCAAACAGCCAGACTGCAGATAAATCTCCCCTTAAATGATGTCGAAGTGGTATGTTGAGCTGTTTCTGCAGCACTAGCTGGCGGTCCCTCGTTCAAACAACCATGCTCCTCGCCTCCTGACCGCCCCGCCGGCCAGCCGCACACCCGAGATAGCCTGATGCACTCCCCACACAATGAACTACCCCTCAATTTTCAAAGTTAGCACCTGTTAGATCATGAAGTCCTTCCGTTGCTCTATTCAATTGTAAAATTTGTAGATATCTATTTATTTATTTTGAGGAACCCATAAAATCATATATATATCAAGGTTGTGTAGTGTAGTGGTCATCACTCCGGATTTTGATCTGCATCAAAATCTTATATTCCGGCGACCCCGGTTCGAACCCGGGCACGACCTGATTATTATGTTTTTGCGTCTGTTGATGTTTATGGAATATTTTTGGGGGGATTTTGGGTGGTTGGGCGGAGGGGAGAGTCATACGTTTTGCTTGCCCCGCGCTAACAGCAAGTTAGAGAGGTGACAGAGCGGAATCGAATGCAAGAGGATTGTCATTATATACGATATATACAATCGGAGGTCGCAGTATTGTTCTGATTCTTGTGCTAGTTATTTATTATTTCGTTGGTGGGCAACAAGATGGATAGAATAGAACGAGTTCCAAGCGGTTTAAAAAGAGCAACTACTACATATCCCCACATCTCAGGGGGATAACAGAGGTAGCAAACAGCTTCAAGCAGAGGGTAAGAGTATTGGCCTTCTTCAGCTAGGCCCTGCTGTATCTGCCAGCAAACCTTTAAAGTCTCTTAAAGGTCGTCCTATCTACTGCCCCTGTTATTTTTCTTATAAGTGAGAACACGCAGCAAGTGAACTTAAGCATGCATCCAGCGACAACTGATTGTCTTTTTGACAGGTAGGAACTATTCTACTCAAACTTGCTCATCTCCATCTGTTTGATGGTCAGCCATACGCTGAATGCAACTAAAATCCCCATCAATCCAACCGCGAATACAGCTACCGAGAAAGGGATCGTAGTTGGCCTTTTCGGCCTTTTCGGCCTTTGCATGCTAAGAATCTCAGTCTCAAGCCTCTCCGCCATTTTCTCCTTGGAGAACTCTGAGATTACTCTCGCCCTGCCCCACTTCCCCATTTCTTTGAGCCTCTCCTCGCCGTCTCCGTCCTCTAATGCGATGCGCATGACCTCCGTCCAGTCTTGCACTTTCTTCACATCCCTCAGCCAGCCTGTCTGCCCACTGACGACTGTCTCCGTTGGGCCGCCTTCGTTTGCTGCTAGCACGGGCGTGCCTGCTAACATAGCCTCGAGAGGCACGATGCCGAAGTGTTCGTTGTGCGGAGTGTATATGAGGAGTCTGGCGGTGGATAGAAGCGTGGACTTGAATGCGCTTGGTACAGAGTGGAGGAAGAGAATCGAAATATCATCGGGAATGGACTGAGCGGTGACCATGGTCTTTGCGGTGGCGTGGCTAAGCTTTAACGAGTCTGCAAGCTCGCAGAGCTCGGTGTACGTAGAGACATTCTCCGCCACCCGAGGGTCATAGCCTCCAGCTATAACAAGCCTTGTGTCCTTTCGCTCCCCTGGTGATAGCCCCGCGTAGGCCTTGATTGCCAGAGCAACGTCTTTCTTCTTTTCAAATCGGTTGATGCTGAGCAGAACCTTCTTGTTTCCCCACAGCGGTTTTATCTCCTCAACTTCATCTTTTGCACTTATATCCACGCATGGATATATCACCCCCGGCTCTCGGTGTTTGAGACTAGGAAATGCTTCGCGGAATACGCTCTTCGTGAACTTGCTGTTGACGACAATGGTGTTACTGCATCCCGTGCTCCAGCTTTCTAGCCAGTCAAAAGGCCCCCGATATAGCATCTTCAATATCCCACCCTTCTTTGCCAGGAGTTTGTCCGGGAAATGGCAGTAGAAGATGACGCGGACGTTTGGCTGGAGGAATCGGAGGAGCGGAATACCGGCGCTGAGCTGGTCGACGAAGAACGATGTAGGCTTAAGCTCTCTCAGCTCTCTGCTGAATACCGCAATTTGTACGATAAGATGTAGTTGACGCAGGATTGCGCATAGGATGGCGAATCGGCCGAGGATAGTGGATGGGACGATGGAGTTTCCGCGTACACGAACATCGAGGGTTCCTTTCGTTGCAAAGGTGAAGTCTCAGCTACCTTGTCCGACCATGAGCGGAGGGTGGGCGTGAGGCAAGGCAGGGAGCTTACCATCGCGGGCTTCATCGAAGCAGTGGGTGGGATCGCAATGCGATGTAAAGATAGTAACTTTGTGCCCTCGCGTTTGCAGGCCGACGGCCGCGTCAATGACCAGGCGCTCGGCACCGCCGATGCCCAGGTCTGGGTGGAAGAACACGATATTCTGAGATTTGGAAGCCATGAAGTGTCTCTCGTGGGAGAGAGGCTTGCGCGGACGACGTGTTCTGAAAGGTTGCTCAAACGCGACCTTACTGTATTTGGACTAGAACATTGTTGAAAGATGACCTCGGACTCGCTGCACCTGATGCGTCCCTCACCTGCACCCTCAGAACACCCACCTTGAATAGACGTTTGATCCTTGTCAAGTCTTAATCCAGGAGCCGATGATGGTCCCGTAAAAACAGCATCAATCTCCAGGCTGGCTGCGTAGAAGAAAGCCCCAATATGTGGGCTGGGAGGCAACCACACCACGTCTTAGTCTCATAATCACCAACTCCATCGACCAAGAACAAAAGTCATGGGGCAAGGCTTCTCTCTCACGACGCTGTCCGCGGGCTCGGCCGGTATTGACGTACCTGAGCTGGCTGATATTCAATATGAGAAATCTCTCGGAGCAGCTCGATTCATGAAGACGGTCAGAGCGCGACATAAAGATGGACTTGTGGTTGCAAGAGTTGTTATGAAGCCGTATGCCCAGTTGAACCTCGACGTATATGTAAAGCGTCTTCTTGGTATGTATAATGTGCGGATGTTCAATAGTTCTGACTTTATACTAATTATCTCGTAGACGAACGAAGGCTACTCGCTGATGTGCCGAATGCTTTGGCTTATCACCGCATTATTGAGACTGGTGTCGGTGGATTCCTCGTCCGACAGTACATACATAGTTCATTATATGATCGGTTGAGGTAAGCTCATCCACTTTAATAACATATCTTGTATGTCTCCTTACCACGTACAGTACTCGCCCGTTTCTTGAAGAAATCGAAAAGAAGTGGCTTTCGTTTCAGCTCCTTTGTGCAGTTCGGGATTGCCATGCTCGTAACATCTACCATGGCGATATCAAAACGGAAAACGTACTTGTCACCTCCTGGAACTGGCTGTACCTCACCGACTTCTCCTCCTCGTACAAACCGGCGTACCTGCCCGAGGACAACCCAGCAGACTTTTCGTTCTACTTCGACATGTCCGGACGTCGTACTTGCTATTTGGCCCCAGAACGGTTCTTGACTCCTGGAGATCAACTAGAAGGGGAGCAAGTGGTCACTTGGGCAATGGACATGTTCAGTGTAGGATGTGTTATCGCAGAGCTCTTCCTCGAAGCCCCGATTTTCTCTCTCAGCCAACTTTTCAAGTACCGCCAACACGAATACAATCCTGCACACTCTCATATCAGCAAGATCCATGATCCCCATATTCGAGATCTAGTTACTCATATGATTCAACTGGATCCAAATTCAAGATTATCTGCCGAAGATTACCTGAAGTACTGGAAAGACAAAGCATTTCCTAGTTATTTTTACGGCTTCCTTCAACAATACATGCACTCGATTACGGATCCTTCCTCGGGCCGGAAACCTGTAACGACAGGCTCTGAACATCTTGGAGAACCTGACGATCGGATAGAGCAGATCTACAACGACTTTGATAAGATTTCGCACTTACTTTCCAGCAATCATGGTAATGAACCGACAAAACCCCAGCACTCGCCTCCAAAACCGGACGCGAAGTTGTTCCCTTTATGCATCGACATCCCCAACTATCAACACCAAGCGTCACCCACGCCTAGTCTTGCTGTTGACGATGGCAACCTCATCTTTCTCACCATTGTGGTGTCCTGCATTCGAGGAACGGCTAGGGCGTCAGCTCGACTTAGAGGATTTGAGCTTCTTCTAGCATTCGCGGAGAGGTTGACCGACGAAGCTAAATTAGACCGAGTCGTCCCCTATGTGGCGACTTTATTAACGGACAAGTCCGAGCAAGTCAAAATCGGAGCTCTGCGCACTATGACTCAAATTCTTGCCATGGTTCAAGTTGTTTCACCTATCAATGCGTACATCTTCCCCGAATACGTTCTGCAGCGACTAGAGCCTTATCTCCCAGATTCCTCAACACCCACAAGTGCACTTGTTCGCATGCACTACGCATGGTGCATTGGTACCCTAGCTACAACTGCGGCGAGATATCTCGATATGATACAGGCACTTCGTGCCGAGGGATCTTTACCCACCACGGACCCTGAAGCGGAAGATGATTTGACATCATCTGCACACCGGAATCAGTTTGATTCAGACCGCCAAAATTTATTGGCCGCATTCCAAAACCATACCAAAGCTCTTCTTACTGATTCTGATGCTTCTGTTCGCCGCGCGATGCTTCGATCTGTATCCGAACTGTGCGTGTTCTTCGGTAGTCCTAGGGCGAACGATGTCGTCCTAAGCCACCTGAACACTTATCTAAATGACCCCGATTGGATGCTGAAATGCGCTTTCTTCGATGCTATTGTCGGTGTCGCAGTGTTCGTGGGGGGTGCAAGTTTGGAAGGATATATCCTCCCTTTGATGGTGCAAGCACTTACAGACCCTGAAGAATTTGTTGTGGAGAAGGTCATTAGAGCTTTCTCTTCGATCGCGGAGCTTGGTTTGTTCCAAAGGTCGAAGACATGGGAATTGGTGGATATCGTTGCCCGGCTGACCATGCATCCGAACTTATGGATCCGAGAAGCAGCTGCTCAATTTATCTCTGCTGCTTCAAAATACCTCTCCGTGGCAGACAGACATAGTATCTTAGTCAACCTTATCAAACCATACCTTAAAGTCGTTCCCTCGGACTTCTCCGAGCTACGAATACTGGACTCTCTGAAGAAGCCCTTATCAAGGTTAGTCACGGATATGGCCTCAAATTGGGCTGTCCAGTCACAAAAAGGATTGTTCTGGGCACCTGCCAAACAACAGCAGACCTTCACCTTCGGAGCTTCGGATGAAAGCCTTCCAACGATCTCGGGACGAGAATTGGACCCGAAGATATTACAGAGAATGCCAAAGAATGACGAAGATGAGCAGTGGCTACGGAAGCTGCGTAATGCCGGCATGACACTCGATGATGACTTCAAACTTGTCGCACTCCGAGAGTTCATTTGGAGGGTGAACAGACGTCGACGGTCAGACAGTGTAAACTCGGCTCCATCGAGATTCAACAACATTGTTGCTCTCAAAGATCTCAATATTATACCACACACTGTTACCTTTGAGAGCAACGCACGCCAAGTCGTTGAGCAAGTTCGCAAATCTAGAATGCAAGAGGAAGAGGACGTTCAACCTCGGACAATTACGGACGCGCTGCTCGATGCTTCCACAACTGAAGCTGACGAACTTGCAACCAGAAGGATTTCACATGCTGATACTCAAGCTGAGCGGTTAGTTCGCGAAGAAACCAGTACACGCCAGATTTCTATCCCCACTCGGCCTAAGTTCTCTTCGACACCTAGCGACGTCCGATCCGAGCAGAATTCTCCATCTTCAGATGGCCCCACGCGGCGAAGTTCTCTCCAAGTTCCGAGGCAATCACCTGGGACCCAGTCACCAATTGGCTCATTTGGAGCTGGTGATCATTTCCATCCACTTCGTCACCGACACAGTGCAATAAGTCTGTTAAACAAAGAGGGTAACAAGGCGCACCCTGAGACCGGCACAACATCCGCAAACGCCTTTGGTAAAGTTGACGTTATCACTGCACGAGATGCTTCTCGATCCCGCCAGCCAACCTCGCCGCTTGCTGTCGAGCATCCAAGACATAGAAGTCCCTCGCGAATACGATTCAAAGAAGCGCACAATTACACCGGCAACGATCCTACGGTGTTGAAGCTATTGGATTCTATTCTACTTGAGAGACTGCCTCCTGACGAAATGGAGTTCGGTCCTCGTATTCAGCCGAACATTCGACGCCAGCCGATCAAGCATAAAGACACTCATCAAGCGCCAACAGGCATTCCGTGGAGACCTGAGGGGATTTTGATAGCAACCCTTGGCGAGCATACTGCAGCCGTTACACGGATATTAGTCGCTCCCGATCATAGCTTCTTTATCACTGGATCGGATGATGGCAGTGTCAAAGTATGGGATACCTCACGCTTGGAACGCAACATTAGTCGAAAATCACGACAGACTTTTCGACTTGGTGATGGGGTGAAGGTGACAAGTTTGGTATTCGTGGAGCAAACCTACTGTTTTGTAGCGACAGGCAATGACGGGAGTGTACAAGTTGTCCGGGTCGATTATTACCAAGCCCCAGACGGTGGTGGTAAATTTGGAAAACTCCGGCCTCTTCGTGAATACCAACTACCAGAAGGCGATTATGCAGTCTGGTCGGAACACTACAAGGAAGACAACAAGTCTGTCCTCCTGATGGCCACGAACTCTTGCAAGATTATTGCTCTAGATCTGAGGACTATGAACGTGCTCTTTACCCTGAAAAATCCCCTCAACCACGGCACCCCGATCTGCTTTTGTGTAGACAGGAAACATCATTGGCTATTGCTCGGAACCTCACATGGCGTTTTGGACTTATGGGATCTTCGATTCAAGCTGCGACTAAAGGCATGGGTCTTTCACGGTGCCTCGCCAATTCATAGACTCCTTCTACCGAAGCTAAAGCGGCAGAGACTATATATTGCTGGGGGTACAGGTCAAGGTGAGATAACGGTATGGGATTTCGAAAAGCTTCTGTGTAAAGAAGTCTACCGAACGGGTGCGAGCAAAGACATCGGATCTAAGAGCACCACCCTCATCGACCTAGACGAGGAGAGCCCCGGAGGCATGCTCGGCCGTTTTGCTACATCCCTCGAGCCAACAGCCAACTCTATCGCCGACCACGGGATCCGGGCGCTTGTCGTAAACTCACAGGCCACAGATGACAAAGGCGACGCAAAGCACACATTTCTCCTCACCGCTGGACCCGACTGGAAAGTCCGTTACTGGGACACAAATCGCGCCGAAACATCCATGGTTGTCAGCGGTATGGAATCCGACGAAGCGAAACCGCAGTACACAACCAGCCAGCCCAGCCCAGACACCATCATCGTCAGTGAGCGCTTGTCACAGCCCCATAATCAAATTGCAGCGGGGGGGAGGGATAGCAGGAGCTCGAGTAATTCGGCGAAGAGACCAGTGCAGAAACCGTCGAGGTCGGGTCTGATTTCGCTCCAACAGCAGTATTTGCTCAAGAGTCATTTGGACACAGTGCTAGATGTGGCGATTATTGAGCAGCCGTATGGGATGGTCATTTCAGCGGATCGGTCGGGTGTTATTTATATGTTCATGTAGGGAAGGGGAATGGTGGCGCAAAGGAGTTGGACGGATACACGGCGGGTAGACTTTCCCTGATTTTATTTTTCACTTTCGCTTGTTGCTTCGTTATGTCATCAGTGCGGCTCTATGCTAGGCTTAATGTATAGTTGTACTTCAGTATCCTCTCGGCCGAATCTGAGCAACACACAGCGCCTGACCTTGTCCGATTCTTCACCCTGTCTGATATTCCAGAGCCCGAGGCGAACGTGGGCAAGGTGAGAGTGAGCTACATACAAACGACCTCTCTACTTTGCGCAAAAATATTTGGGCACAGCTTGGACGATTGTCAACTAATTCGCAGATTGACTTCGTGTCGTGTAGCAGAAGTAGGCTTATTACTCTGTGTATGGCATAGTTGTCCTCTTGCAGATACAATATGACCTAGCCAACCCAGCTCTATCCCTTTCTCTCTTGCTAAAATCGGTTGACTGTTTTGTTTGATCTTTGTGGTAGTTATTCACAGGTAATAAAATTGAAACCCTTAGTTAAGCAGAGCACTTCTTACGACTTGGCCAACAAGATATGAGATTCGTATTATTCTTAGTGCAAAAATTCCCAAGTTCTGGAGTATAGGTGCCCCAGTCATAACATAAATATGTCCATCAGACCAGGTATCGGCTTTGGAAACTGAATGAGACCAGCTATACTCTTCATCACTTGCATCATCATTCTTCCTCAGCAATTCCAGGTTGTATACGGCAATTTGGCCTCTATAGCCGGCTATCGGCTGCTGGCTCTTACACTCATCACACCAATTGGTTCCGCTGTTTCCGGGATACTTTTGCAAAAAGTCAGAGCGCCCCCTTTATATATGCTTCTTGCGGGATGAGCTTTTATACTGATAGGCACGGGCCTGTTGACCACGGTATCAACCTCAGGCCAGGTTTTCCCCACTACAGAGTATGGATATCAGATAATAATGGGTTTTGGCTTCGGCATCAATCTAGCCACTGTGGTGATGGCTGCGCCGCTCGCCTTTTCGGCCAAGAATTTGGGTGAGTTGTTTCGATGTACTTTTGAATGCTATCCCACCATTATCGTATGCTGACATGAGAGCAGCCGTAGGAATGGGAATCAGCAACCAATTTCGAGTTCTCGGAGGGAGCATTGGTGTTTCTATTTGCGCCGATATCCTGAACAGTCGCATCACCAACAGACTCATGGGTATTCTCTTCCCGGATCAGATAAAAGCCTTACTTAGCTCAGCCCATACAATTTCAATGTTTCCGTCTTGGCTGCAGGACGACGTTCGGGAGACGTTTGCGGACAGCTTCGCGCAACAGATGCAGACAATTCTAGGCCTAAGCGCCGCGGAGCTTTTTGTTACACTATTGATGATTGAGCGGCGTCCGCGGTTCCAGCAATAAGGTTCCATCTGGAGCAGGGGTAGCTGGCCAAGGCATTACATGGCTAGTTTCAAGCCAATTAATGCTCTCTGTTGAGATTGAAATGCCGTTAAGGCTTAGTACTTATTACCCTTGCCGTACTCCCTGAGACATTAAAAGTTGTAATGCCGCCACTTCAAGGCTCGCAACGAACGGAAATCGCACCTTGACCACAAACATGTCTTCCAGCGGCAGGCTCATTGATACCCTCCCTCCGGCCAATAGGGCAAAGCCGATGGAGGTAATGGCTCTTGGGTTCAGTAGAACAGGCATGCTCATCCACCCTTCCCGGAGGTATTTTTCTAACCTTCAGCAGGAACCATGTGTTGGTCTCGCACCTATCAGGCATGTTTCTGAGCTGACAGGGATTACTCAGCGTTGAAGATCGCATTGGAGAAGCTCGGATACAACGTGTATCACATGTCGGAGTGTGTCACGAGATGGCAAGAGAAGCACCTTCAACTCTGGGATGAAGCCGTTCAAGCAAAGCTGCTTGGTAAAGGGAAGCCTTGGACCGGCGATGACATCGACAAGATCCTTCAAAACTACAATGCACGTATATTCACGACGATCTTTGGTATCAGGTCCACTAACATGCCATGCTCTCGCCAGGCCATTGAAGACATTCCGTGCATCATATTCGTGGATGAACTATTGGCGAAATACCCTGATGCGAAGGTCATTCTCACGAACCGTGACATTGACTCCTGGGATGCGTCTGTCCGTCAGTCAATCTTTAAAATTCTCGAATGGAAGACACTGCCTTACATTTCAGCTCTTGATCCAGTAAGAAGCCCTATTCTTACAACATTGTAGGGTCATCTTATGGAAACATAACAGATCCTTTGGAATCCCTATTTGTCTATTCTCCAGACGATCGTAAATAAGTGGACAGACGGAGATGTCTCCAACGACAAAGCCTTACGCAAGACCTACGTGGACCATTATGCCCACATCCGGTCCAAAGTGCCCAAGGAAAGGCTCTTGGAGTTCCATTCCAAGGACGGTTGGGAACCTCTGTGCGCATTCCTGGGAAAGCCAGTTCCAAAGGACAAACAGTACCCGAGAGTCAATGATGCGAAATGGACAGTCCGAATCCATGGTTTCATCTATTACTTGAGGATCTGGCACTGCACTCAAAAGTATTTTGCAGCTGGTGCGGTGCTATTAATCGCAGTTGGAATCAGCTATTGGAAACTGATGAAATAAGTGCTGCGGCCCACCACAGTCTCTGGCTAGAAACTACTCCCCAGTTTATGAATGAGGCCAATGTCGAATCCCGAGTGATACAAAAGATCTCAGATAGGCTTCGTATAGATGTATCTTTGTGGTGCTGTGCGTTCTGAGCAACTTCAACATGTGAGACTTTTAGGGATCAACATCTCGGCTTGGAACATTAATATCCCTACAGTTCCACCTCTTAAACGGCCAGGTTCGGCGTGCTAGGGATGAGATTTTAACAAAAGTGCAACAAACGGATAAATGCGGGAATGAGTATCCAGCAGGACAATTCGGTCTTTGAGCGTGCATATTGCGGCACAGCTCGTAGGGATGGCTCTCAGCACTACAAGGGGACGACGGTAGACGCTAATAATCTGCACTTCGGTGGCGGGTCGCAGCAGTGACGAGGATCCTAGCGTCTGCTTCTCTGCAGAGTGTGGCTCGTCTTGCTCGTCCACATGTATCGAAATCCTAAAGTGTCTCACATCCTCCAACTGGAAAAGCCCATAACTGCCAAGATATGCTCTGTATGCACATCGGACACTGTGTGCTAATTAACTGCCTATCCAATCTCTCTCACGATTGAGCTGTGCCGTAGCAGACAAAACAGCTAGTGGCCGTTGGCTAGGATAAGCGAGAATGGAATGGAAGGAGTTCGGCAAGACCAAACATGATCTACCTTTTGAAGGGAAAAAAGCACATACCAGCAGACAGCAGTCATCTGTGGGTCCGTACCAAACACTTCACCAACGGCGCAAGACCAATGTGATTCCATGGACAGTATGCCTTACAAACCTATCGCCGTGATCGGCTTCGCTTTGAAGTTTGCTCAAGATGCCTCAAATTAGGAATCCTTCTAGAAGCTGTTACTTGAGAAGCTAAGCGGCGAGAATGCACTACAATCGAAAGAGAGGCGTGAAGTTGCACACAAACACAATCCAAGACAAAGAACACTCTTGGATTTGTTGGATTTAGTTTTTGTCAACTCGAAAGAAGAGCATACAGTCTGACGCAAAATCAGGATCTGAGCCGGGAATCCTATCCACGAGAAACAAGAGCAAGCCGCAACCCAAACTTTTATTCAGCGTCCCTTCCAATTGTCCGCTCCTCCAGACTAGTCAGATCCCACAACTCCACCAGAGAACTTCCACCATGAAGTAAAAGCGCGACTGCCAAAAACTTTCCCTTCTTCACCACTTGATACACGTGGCATACACGCTGGCGGAGATCGAATCGAAACTCCCAAGTCTCACGGTCCCAGACATGTAGTCCGCCGTCGTTTCCTCCAGATATAATAAACTTCTCTGTCCAAACAAATCCGCGTGCGCACTGTCCATTGTGAGCATCAAGTGTGCGGATGGGGTTCCCAGTGACCCAGTCCCAGGATCGAATGCTGCCGTCGGCGGCAGCAGAAATTAGCACATCGCTTAGTGCATTAGAGAACTGTATAGGGATCTTGGTATGGCCGTGGCAGGTAGCAAAACACGTGCTAACACAAAAAGTCATCAATAGTGGAGTTAAACAGATGCCCAGAGGCTTACCCATCGTCAACATTCCATAGTTTCACATCCCCTTGCACGCCCCCGGTAGCAAGTAACGTCTAGTTTTCGTTCATGCCGCAAGCCACTATAGCGTTATCGTGTCCATAAAAGGTGCGGACGCACGAATTCGTCCTCAAATCCCAAACACACACCACCCCGTCGCTACTTGCAGATACAAGTAAGTTATCAAAAGCTTTAAGCATTGTGATACGTTCGCGGTGTCCCGTAAGGGTAGAGCGGCGTTGGTTTGACTGTGTATCCCAGACAATAATGCTTGCATCTTTCGACCCCGAGATGATGGTTTGCTGATTCAGAGGGAATAGCACGACTTTTACCACGCTTACGTGGCCTGCTAGGTCGGCTTTCCTCGAGCTATAGCATCTATCAGTACATCAACTTGAACAACCAGAAGGGGAGTGGAGAATTCTGCCATACGCTGTTTGCACATCCCAGAGTGTGACGGTTCCGTTTTCGTTGGCCGTAGCTATCGTGTCATCACGGCAGTCCAAATCCCATAGCTTATCCGCCTGGAAAGTTTTCTGGTATCGGGATAGATCTGCATGGCCTCCCTCTCCTAGGGCTCGAAGGTCTAGGGCTGTTATCCACCCAAGCACTGTGCCTGCGACAAGGAAGCGGTCAGTCAGGACGACCTTGCGCACAGTGGCACCAGCTTCAATAGGGACTGGGATTCTAGCTACTAGTGCCATGGGTATTCGCTTTGAGATTCTAAGTTAAGAGAAATAATGATGGTATACGTCTAGGACTGGAAAGTTCTTATGTGAAGTAACTGTGCCTCATCCGACAGGCGCGTACCTCGCGTACCTAGCGTACCTAGGGCGCCCCAGGCAAGGGTTTATTAAGAAATCTAAACTTTTACTTGGGCAAAATGCTTTAATCATTTTGTCGGTCCATGGGTCACATGATGAGCCGCCTCTATGTTTGCTCATGTGACTTATCTCTATGTATGCTCATGTGACTTATCTCTATGTTTGCTTTCACTATTTTGGCGGGCTCCTAGCGTGCTTGGTAAGACCATAGATATTTCTTCGGTAGCTTGTCTGTAGAATCACTACAACCAATATCAATCTCTCTATCAACTTCGTCCTACCACGACATATTTTATTTATATTGTATAAAGTTAAAATACCCTAGGAAAATTGTTTACTCCATGTCTAATTGAGGTTTTTTTTCGGCATCGAAAGGCTTAGTTTTCGTGGTTTTGATTTTCCTCGCTTCGAGTTTGATCGCTTTGAGTTCATGCGGATTACCTCCTTATCGCCCCCGTAACGGACCCCGATTTGATCGAGCTCATATCATACTTCGTCGAACTCTCATTTCCTACTTGAGACATGGCGAACTCCTGATCATCTAGCGCTCTTGAAGTAGATGTTCTTCACCTCTTGATTTAGTTGATAAAAAGGCTACCAGGAACACCGAGTCCGGCCTTCGGAGCACAAGCACACTCACATCTCGCATTCAGATACGGTGCAGCACATTCGAAAGCTGACCGCTCGAGTGCATTATTCTCTGCCGTCTCACGTTTCGCACAATCCTTCCCAAAACATCGCTCAAGCCACAGTCATCGGACCACTCCAATCCATTGCTGCAGGTACGTCGGCGATATTACATCAGACAGCACCCACATCTAAGCGCTCTTGACGCAGTGAAAGGAAATTCAAGCCCTGATTATTTCTCCTTGCGCCCAGTCATCTCATCGCTGCTAAAATACATTTTCGCAAAATGCCTTGAGAGGTGCCTCGCCCCCAGCTGCTTACCTCACGTCCCCCCTGTCAATCACCGATAAACGACCATGAAGACCTGCGCGACAATTTGGACAGGGTGGGATAGTATTCTGGCCGACAGTGACTATCGCTGTCAATATTGCATGCTTTTATGGCGCCACAGATCGCTGTTTCTTCGGGGTTGAAACGCAGGACGTGGTCAGACAAAAGGCATAACGAAACATTGAGTCAAGCGAAACATGAAAGCAATGCGCCGTCTCGGCCCTGTAGGCCAAGGTATACGTTTGTACGACTCAGATCTCTCGGCGGTACCTGAACATCACAGCAACCCACGGGCCCCATAATGTTAATCCCATGGATTTTGTTAAGCTTATTTTCCTTGATGCCCGAAGGTTGGGTACTCCCCTGTCAGCCCTACACATTGTCTCAGACTCAAGGCTGCCACGATCCTTAGCGACCGTTTTGGGGTTGAGTTAAAGGGTACTTCATGCCTATCTCTCGCACGCACCTAGCTAGATATTTTTGATTAATTTACGCCCTTGGTGGCCCGAGAGTGTGATTCCAAAGCCACATTTGATCGCATTATGAGAGTTCTGACTAAAAGGGTTGCAGCTCCGAAGAAACACTAGGTTTCGCTTAGACCACCGATAGATGCAGGGAACAATGGAAAGCTGTCAAATGCTGGCTCGTCACAAGTACAAGAGATACGGGACGGGACGGCAGATCCTAGTCCTGTCTTGCATCATGCTTTTCAACCTCGCTAATCTAGGAAACGGACAAACACCTGAAATTGAGCGCATGTTCGTGCACTGTTCTTGACGGACACGAGGTTCAACGGACCACTGTAGTGCGTCTCGCCCTCCCCGAGGAAATTATAGCCTTTTTATTGGTCTGGTAAGGAAACTGGCACCGAGCAACTACGCATGCAGACTCAACCTCCGATAGCTAATATCCATATACGGCTTTCGCGTTCCCCGATGAACCACAAAAGCTAACTACTCATTAGACGGACAGACCGACTTCTCCAGTTGCTCACTGACCGGACTTCCAAACAATTAAAACACATTCACCAACTGCTCTCCTCTGAATCAAAGACATCCACTCTCTTGTTACCCCTCGGGCTCGCCGAGGAAGTGGGTGGCATGCATGTGCCACCTCTTGTGTTAATGCCACCGTACAGAAGGTGAACGCTTAGGCGCTCGTCAGCTCTACCCATACGCGAGCTTGTACAGGACGGTTATTCCCACCAGTATCAGACATGTCAATCCCTATATTCCTGAGTCATGATCGGCGCTCCTCGCTGCACCATTTTCCAGAACGTCATCTCACTCAGGTCATCAAGCCTGTTTGCACCTAGACCGTGCGTCGTCTCCAGTCATGCTTGTGGTATATGATACCTTCTTCGTGAGTCCCATGCACTGCACAAGTCTGCCAAGCCACCGCATATCATCCCGAGTATACGGACACGCCGTTGGTAGGCATTGATCAACCCCCCACAGTCTCAGTCCCGATCCTGGCAAGCCCCATACAGATGAGAATCGCACGTCTGTCTCCCGATCCTGACGGGTAATGCCGAATAATAGTGAATGTCATATAGTCATGAATCCTTCACACGGCTGGTTTGGAGTTCACATTGCACGCACTCGAATCCTGTGCCTTGATTGAAAATCTTCAAGGGTATCTCGATTTTGTCCAATTGTTCCAACAAGTCCGTTCCTTGTACCAAGAACGGGCCTTCAAGTAAATAAGGGTAGGGATAATGACGCCATGCCGATCTAGGGTAATACATCAGACTTGTGGGATTGACTGATTCCACACCATCGCCCGCCGCCCCCGATTCGATATATCCCGCGTATGCAATAAGATCCATCCGTCACCTAAATCTTATCTGCAGCTTCAACCTTGACCCAATGTGCATACGTACTGCCGCCTCAGAGCAAGGCAGCCCCTACATGCCCTAACGTCTCCTTCGTGACGGCATCCCGCACTTGGCCCACCTTCTTCGCTGAGTCTAGAATGGCCCCCTCAATCGCCTTGAGCGCCTCGACTAGCTCGCGTCGCTGGTCCCGAGGCCCGTTCCTGCTGCCCGTCAACTGCTGCGCCTTCTCCACCGTGCCCGCCTCCATGGTGCGCAGGTGCGCCTCAATTTCCCGGATCTGGCCTTGGTAGAGGTCTAGTGTGCGTCCGAGGTCGTCTGTGCGGGTTTGAAAGTATCCAATAAGATCTACTGGCTTGCTGGGGTCATCTGAGTCACTAAGGGTGTTGTTTGGGATGGGATTTGGTTTTGTGGTCGATGCGTTGAGGTTCGAACGATTTCCGTAGTGAAATTGGTCGGGGAGCTTCAGATTGATGATTGCGCGGAAGCTGAGCGATGCCTCCTCAGCATCCTTCTTGACTAGGTCTTTCAGGTGAGAGATGCTTGCTGAGTCGTTATCGAGACCGAGTTCCACGGTTGAGAGGAATTCCTCGATATAGGCTACGTCGGGCGCCACACTGGCGACCTTGTCTCCTTGCTGTGGCAGGGATTCACGGATTTGGTTGGCCATGTTAATACGCTCCTGGATTTTTTTATCGACCTCCTCAATACCCCGCTGGAGTTCAGGGTGCAGGTCGCTGAAACGGGTAGTTCCTTTGACGTTGTCAAAGTTCTGGACCTGCACTGCTTGTTGACTTGCGCCTAGGCCGGGTCCGGCAACGGAGCCCCCAAGGGAAAAGCCCCTGCTTGGGGGGAACATGCTATTTTGTTGCTGCGGTTGCGCCTGCTGCATTGATCCAAACAGTGAGGGCGTTGAGGTCTGTTGTGCGTTGGTGTTGCCGAACAACGACGGTGTCGTTGTTTGCTGTTGTGTGGACGCGCCGCTAGTGAATACAATTAGCCTTTTGCGCTGCACACAACAATCCCTTACTTACAACAGTGAGGGCTTCTGTGGCTGGCCGAGGTTGAATAGTCCACCCGATTGGGAAGCATTCTGCTGAGGTTGGTTCTGGGCGCCCCCCAATGCCCCCCCAAAGAGCCCTCCGCTTTGCTGCTGCTGTGGCTGCGACTGGGTCGCAGAGGAGCCGAACAGTCCGCCGGCTGCAGGTGCGGGCTTGTTCAGATTCCCAAAGAGGCCTGCAGATTGCGGTTGTGATGTCGGCGGCCCCCCAAATAGTGATGCGCTCTGGGGTGGCTGAGAGGTGGTTGCGGCACCACCCCCGAACAATCCTCCTGTCTGAGGCTGCGACGTCGATCCGAAGAGGCCACCGGCTGTCGCGGGTTGAGTTGACGCAGTCGTGGAGGAGCCGAACAGGCCTGCGCTCTGCTGTTGCCCTTGGGTCGCATTGTTTCCGCTGGACGCTCATTAGCATAGTGTCTGCATGCTCCTTCCAAGCCACTCGGGAGTGAAAGCTGGTAGCTGCACTCCTGGAGGATGCGGCAACGGAGCTTGATTCGAGGTACCTGTGCTATAGGGTATGCGATGATCACTGCATGTGTATATATACTTACAATAGGGAGCTGCCAGTGTTGATGCTCAACGAGTTAGAGCGCCCAAAGCCCGCCATAGTGTTCCCTGCAGCGTTCCGCCCTTGGTTCGAATTGTAGGCAGAGTGCGCGCGGCGCAAATCTATAGGTGAATATACCGTCCCTGATGCAGCTGGCAGCGAAGCTGAGTATGTACGACGGCAGCTTTCAGACGTCGGATTGGCGTCGATGCAGGGCGCGTTTCCAGCGATGAGCGGGCGACCCGGCGAGCTGTTCCCCAGCTACGACGCGGTGGCTACGCGGCGGGAGTGGGAGATCGGGCTAATCAAGGAGAAGCTGGCGAAGAACGAGAAGGTGGACCTGCCCGTGTGTCGGGTAGAGCGGGTCAGCGCGTAAGTTGCAATGTTTCTTTGTGCTACCCAAGTCAACCGCGGCGGTGGGTGTTTGGCTTCTCCGCGAAACAACACGCGCACGGGCCGCACGCCAAGCTCTCTCGCAGAGCCTCATTCATTCACAGCCGCTGATCCCCACTAGCGATTCCTTCACACTGCGGTTCGGGCTCAAAAGGGGAAAGCTTCTCTATTTGTTCCGCTATCCCCATCACGACGTCGAGCGAGAGAAGCACCGCAACGTCATCACCCGCGCCCGCTACATCAAGACCGCCCTCGAGCAGGCCGGCTACACGCTCATTCCGTGGGACTTCAAGAAGGGCAAGCCGCCGACGTTCTGGGAGGAACGCACAATGGAAGAGGAAGACGACGATCTCTACGGGCCCTCCGAGACGGCCGCGCCCGCAGCGCAGAAGAAGGACGAGGCGAAGGACGAGAGCGACGGCGAGAATGGCGACGAGCCCATGGATGAAGGTCTCGAGTCGGGCGAGACGGATGAGGAAGAAGAGAGTGATTCGGCATGCCATCCTTTAGAACCACAAACCTCCAATGGAAGCTAACACAGCTCAGGATATCGACATCATCATCGAAAAGCCGCAAATCGCACCAAAGCCCATAGTGTGAGCTTACCACAGAGCTCCAAACAGCTTCAGCAAGCTAATCTACGTATGCAGGCCAAGAGAGCCCCAGGAATCCAAAGCTATCAAGATCGAGGCCCCGTCCCAGCCCTCGTCTACATCCGCGCACACATCGAAATCCACAGCTCCCAGCGCGCCCCAGCAGCCAGGAACCGCATATCCCGCCGTCCGTACCTCAACAATCGACGTGAATGCTGACCCCACATACCCGCCCGTTGGGAAGACAATCACACAGCTAGATATTGACGCCGGTAAGACCTTCCCCTTCCCTATAACACACCAGCACTAAGTCAATTGGTATTACTCAGACCTCGCCGAGTCCTCCAAACCCTGGCGCCTCCCCGGCGCCGACCAAAGCGACTACTTCAACTACGGCTTCGACGAATTCAGCTGGGAGATGTACCGCCAGCGACAATTCAACATGACCAACGAGATTGCCACTCAAAAAGCAGAGATGTCTCAACTGCAGCAGATGTTCGGTGGTGCCATGGGCGGCGCCGCCCCAGTTGCCCCCAGCGGTGGCGTCCCCGGCGCACCTACAGGCCCCGCAGCCCAAGGCGGAGGAATGTCAGGTGGTATGGTTCCGCCCGGCGGCATGAGCGAGGAGCAGATGGCCATGTTCTTCCAGCAGATGGCTGCCCAGCAGGGTAGCGACCCAAGCCAGATGGCGAATATGGACTTCAATCAGTTTATGCAGATGGCGAATCAGGGCATGGGGCCTGGTGGGGGTGGATTTGGTGGACAGGGGCAGCAGGGTGGCGGGGGCGGGTATGGCCAGCAAGGAAATCAAGCCGGTGGAGTTGGAGGAGGGAACAGGGGGAGTGGAAGGAGAGGAAGGGGGAATTGGTGAGCCTTCTTGATCGTTTTTGCTATGGTATGATTGGGACAGGCGGGGATTTGTGCATAGTCCGGCGCTTTCGGTGTACGATACCAAGGTTTAGAATACCTAGCTACTGCCTACTAGCGTCTACAACTCAAATAGTAAAATCCAGTTGATTTTGCAAACTGTCCCATGAAGTATGCATTTCAATGTGCGGGGACAAGCCAAATGAGAACTTGAATTAGCCATGTTTGAGATGCACAATTTATATCTCCACGCTACTCAACCGCGAAGCAGCGCCGAGCTCCACCACATTTTGATATAACCTCTGCTCCGAAACTCCGCACAGAAATCCAAATTGACAATTCCTATATCCTTCCGTCTTTCCCTTCTATCCTTTTACGTCTCCATAGGTTCCCCACCCTCCATGAGATGCGCCGGCATCCTTCCCTCTGCGAAATCCTTCTCCAGCTTCGCAATCTCGGCTAGGCTGCCAGCGGCCTGGATCGCAGCACGCATGCGCTTTCTCTCGTCGTCGGTCCAGATGCGCTCCTTATAGCCGCCTGCATCACCACCGTTGGCGGTCGAGAAGGTAGGGACCACGACGCCTTTGGATTTCACGCCCATAATCTGGAAGAGTTTAGCACGGTTCTACGGGGAAAGAGGGGAGGGGATATACCTTGGTTGCGAGGGCTGTTGGCTCCTCTTCTGTGCCGAAGAGGTCGGCTGCTTTAGTTCGCTCACTGGCGCGGACTTTGATGAAGTCAAGGAAGCGGACAGAGGGGCAGCGCCAAATGATCCAGTATCGGTAGTTCTGTGAGACATTAGCGAATGAATGACCTTTACCATGTAGCCTTATTTTCGAGTCCCGTCGGTCTCCCATTCCTTGTGGCTGCCTTGCATGTTCCCCATGTTGGGTTGCCATTCACGCCGCTCTTCCACCTTTCTTCACCCTGTGCCACACCTTCCCGCGGCCCGTCTTATTTCGGAAACCTCCTCGTTTGACACTCTTCGTCTTCCATATTCGTTTTGTTCCAGCCCAAGCTATACCACCCTTGTCACTGATCCCCCAACGGCCAGATGAAAAGCCAAAAAGTGCAAATATCTTACCTCTTTGCTCGTAACCGGGTTCCCTGCCAACGTCAAGTACACCAGCTTTTTAAAACCCGCCAACGGATCCAAGTCCGCCAGCTCAGAAAGCCTATTCTTAGTAAGAACCAGCGTCGCCAGATTCGGAATACTCGACGAGATATTCGGCTGGATATTCGAGATGCGGTTCTGCGCGAGGAACAACGTACGTAAGCGCGGCTGCAGCGGGAAGTTTCCCAGCTGGGCGATGTCGTTGTCGGTGAAGTCGATGGCATCGTTGTCCTGAATTAGATAAATTAGACAGGGCGGGTGAATGGGAGGGAATAGTGGGGTGACGTACTCGGGCGGCGCCCATATTCTCAATCGCGGAAATCTTGTGGCCTAGATGTATGGGGAATTGACATCAATTCAGCCCTCAAGTGTAGTATCTGTTCTTTTCAACGCACCTCGTAGATCGAGTTCACGCTCCGTGAGACAGTTTATGAAGGACAGGGAATTATTGATCAGGTCGGTAGTTAGCCTCATTTTGCAATGTGCGTTCCAAGTAACGTGTGGGTGGAGGACGAGGAGGGCGGAAGGCGAGCAGGAGGAGGTGTGTATGGTAGTGAAGGTGGAGTAAAGTCAAATGGTGGTGCAGCTTGGAATTTCGAGGTCGGTGCCAAGACCGATTATGCCATTTTTGCAGCTAGCGCGGCTCTACTATCAACCAATAGGAAGATAATAAAGAGTACCGGTATTCCCCTTTCAACTTCACACAGTTCGTTAATCTTTCAGCTATGATGAAAATGTATGTATCCTTAAATTCCGATTTCATCTCCTTTCTTCTGAACAAACTTGCTTAGATTGCTTAAATTACGCTCCATTCAAATTTTTAATATTCCTCAGTAGAGGGTACCGGCAAGTTAAATATTTCTCTATCAACAGTAAGGTGTCCACTAAATTTTTCATTTTACATTCCAGCTCCTTATTTTGCTTAGCTTCCAAGTACTCCTTATCCAAGTACTCCTTATCAAATTCTTTTTTTTTTTTTTTTTTTGCTCTTTCAATTCATCCTTTTATTGTTAGCAGCGAGGAAACATGTGAGAATCAAGCCCAGCAGCCCTTATAATATCCTCGATAGTTGTGGCAATTGTACACCACTCTTTTACCCTGTCTCCTGTTCACTGGTCATTTGAGACTGCACTATCGAAGTCAAGGCTGTAGGGGCATACTTGGAGAGAAAGTGATTATAGTTAACAAGGTAGCTATTCTGACGGTGCTGCTCGCCAGCTCGATCACACATCACATGAACACGTGTTAGATGTGACAGTGGTAGGCGGTGAGCTCAACCACGCATCAGATGCAACAGTGGCACGCTCAGCTCAACCACGTCCGACGAAGTGTGTGCGCCACACTCTCAGGACATGCTCGGTCGGCTTGCGCCCGGACCGTACCCTTCTGTATACAGGATCTTTCTCCCTGAGTACCTCTTCTTCTCTATCTTAGCTACACTAAGATAGAGCATACTTATCCTTTCATTGTCTCCCAGCATCCACGATAGTGAAGACCGTGCTCGTCATCACATCTATAGTCTTTTCACCGCGCTTGAGTGTGGTCTGTAAAACCGTACTATCACTAAACTTTTACCACACCCATGTCCAGGCCAAAAACGGCTTCTTTTATAGGTACGCAACCGAAGTAGACGAACAAGAGGCTAGAGGGGAGTAAGTATGGATTCATAAAATTATGATTAAAAAGTACAAGGTTACGCAGTCACGGCATCAAGAGGATGCGGCGGTTGGTTACGCTCTGTTCTAAAGATACAGCCTCAAGATAGCCTCCTAATTCCTTTGTGATGGAGTGTGCAGCATATGAAACTTGAAAAATGTCCAACGATCCTGGCCGACTAGTCAATACTGAAGATATTGGGGTGTGAAAGTGTGTACCTCCCTGCCTTCAGCGGAGTATAGGGTACTCCTCCCACTTGGTAGAGTCCGTTCCGGGCACTGCAACACGCTTGGCGTCATAACGTTGGAGTTGTGGCCGAGTTGTCCTATTATATATACGCTCTGGATGAGGATTTTGGCTTTTTCTGCTTCATACAGTAGCTGAAGAGTTTTCGCATTAGAATATTATATAGTGGTCACATTCAGAGATAAGTCAAATGAAGGAGTGGTAGGAATGAGGATCGGACCACTTACGATTAGAACGCTGGTGCCATACCAAAAACCTTAAAATGGTAGGTACCATGTTGGCGAGCTCCAAAAGATTAAAAACGAAGTACGCTTCTTAACTCGTCTAAGGTATGTTCAGGATACCACTTCAGTAGCACCTTGCACACGCGTTACAGCGGAGTCTCGAAGCAATACTTTGAAGAATTTACATATTCAAGCTCGTGCGCCACAGCATATACATTAACTAGATCCGCCACGTTGGCGAGGTCTTTCTCGAAGCACATTTCATGGCGCCCGACGTATTCGTGGTGCCTCCATACCCTATATTGGGACTTACCACGTAATTAGTTCTCCGCTCCACGCGGATAACAAGAGTGCCATAGGGAATATCATGGTTGTCCTAAACCAAAGTTTTGTGGATATTGCCCCTGGAAACCTCGCAGGAAGTCGGATACGTCTCAAACTTGAGAGGATGGCCTCTCAATACTCCTGCAAGCCCAAGGACATCCGAACAAAGCTGCCAAGCTGTCTCGACTACATCTTTGAAGTTGGTCTTGTCCGAGGGTTCGTTGTAGCAATACTTGACTACGGTGTAGTCTCGTAACCGCGGCTAGGGTCCTCCGAACATGCTTCCAAGCTTGACGTTAGTAGTCTATCTGAGATTACTATCAGGCATGTCAAGGTGCTCGTAGGCTGCGATGGGCGTGTTATTGGCGTCGTTGGCAGTAACATCGTTGAACGGCGGGGAACAGCCCACCGCAAGGGTAACCGCAAGGAGAATCAGCATGAGCTCCGTGCTGATTATGGGTGACGGAGCAAAAGTGAGTGAAATTCCGGGGAATTTATATTTATTCTTTAGTGCATTTTGGGGCTGGATATTGAAAACTCGGTGGTGCAGGGTCGAAACAAGAGTGTCCAGGAAGCAGAGGTTCTTTTGTTCCCTGCTTAAAATCGAATAAAAACATGATGTTGCAAAGGAATTCGTGAGAAAATCTGGGCATGCATCGAGGTAGAGAGCAAATATGGGGATACGTGACATAACATGATGGGAGAGGTTGAGAAGGTGAGGTATGGTTAAGGCAGTAACTATCCGCTGCCATCGACATTCAGCAGCCACGCTACTCTTCAGCAAGAAGGACTCACACATAACACTCACCAACGTTCTCTCCGAAAGAAATTTCAAAGCCGAGGTCATAGTTATCATAGTATGGAATTACACACACAGTCCATGCCGCCTTCTTGCCCCTACTTTCGCCCTAGCGCAAACCGCACAGCAGGCACCTCGTCATCCTTCTCCAAAATATCCGGCACCGGGCCCACCGGCGTAATAGCAAACCGATTGATTTGCCCATGGCTCTTCGTATAATGATTCTTAATATGCTCAAACTGGGTCGTGTCCTTGAAAGCCGGCACATCCCAATATAAGTGCCTAAGCCACTTGTGAATATACGGGTATCCTGATCGAATATCGGAAATATTGGTCTTGAAATGCTGTACATAGACGGGGTCGAAGCGCACGATAGTCGTGTACAGACGCACGTCTGCTTCGGTGATTGTTGGCGAGGAGAGGAGGTATGGTGTGGTGGAGGTGGAAAGGAGCAATTCGAGGCGGTCGAGGGAAGTGAAGAGCTGCGTTACGGCTTTGGTGTAGGCTTCTTGTGTTCTACATCATCCCGCATTAGTGTACTGCTCGAGGAGGGAAGGACGGTGGCTGGAGAGAGGAGACCTACATAGCAAACCCAGACTTATACACGCCGTTATTCACATCATCATACACCCACGCATTCATCTCCTCGATCTCTCCTCTCAGCTTCTCAGGAAACAGATCCACGCCCTTAAACTTATCTTCGAGCAGATGATCAAACTCCGAGTAGAACATACGGATGATCTCACTGCTTTCGTTGCTTACGATGCGCTTCTGCTTCTTATCGTACAGGGTCGGCACCGTAAACCGGCCCTCGTAGTCGGGGTTCTGCTCAAAATACACCTGCCGAATGTGCGTGAAGTCCGGGTGGATGGGGTCGGTGACGGTGTTTTCGCCTGGGATTTCCTCGTCGGGGGCTGCGAAACGCCATCCTGTCTACATCAGCACCTTCTATCCCTATTCATGGTGGGGTGGTTGGGAGGTGAGCACACCCTTCTCGCCCATATGCCAATGCACGCTCGTGAATGAAATAATATCCTCCAACCCCTTCAACTTCCTAACAATTAGCGTCCTATGCGCCCACGGACACGCATACGAGACATAGAGGTGGTATCGGTCTTTCTCGGCTGGGAACTCGGCGCCGGGCTTGTTCGAGATGAAGTTCCTGAAGACAGACACCTGGCGCTTGAATTCGCCCGTCTTGTCTGTGGGCAGAACCCAATTGAGGATCGAGTCTTTCTTGTCGGACTTTCATTGCTTCATTAGCTACGTTTTGTCGCGCTATTTGTTGGTTGTTGGTGGGGCATGCTGGAACTTACCATTTTGGTCGAAAGTGGTTTTGGAGCTGCGACAACTGATCTGGAGATTTGGTTACTCAGAGCCCGAAGTCTTCGTAGTGCTAGACTCATAAAAGAGGTCTAGTCTGAAAAAGCACATGTGTAGAAGAACAGAGCGCTGGAATAGTAGTTTGAAATAAAGGACAGCTCAAATTATATACATTCCAAGCTCTCTCTCCCTTACCGCGGAGAGCTTAGCACTAGCGCGCCTCGCATTCGTCATTGAACGGAAGCGGAACAAGCGAGCCCCGCCTTGTTAATAAGCATTGGAAAGCTTGACTAACAACTCACTGCTTTCCAACAATTTGAGGAGTCTGACCCACGATATACGGAGATATAGATAGAAGGAGGCAAAGGGGATCTTACAATGAGCGCCAGAAGCTGTTGAAGGCTGGGTTGGTGCGCCACGAACTTAGTCCCGCATGGCAGGGGTTCTGGATGCTTTTGATTGGCTGGCGCATCATGGTGAACGAGCTGTTGAATGTTTTTGAACCCTTGGGTGAGAATTGTCAGGTATGAGAGGACCAAAGAAGATGATATATTCTAGATGTTCAGATTTAGTGTACACATATTTATGTCGTCCTGTATGTTCATTATTTCCACGAAACTCAAATATCTGATATTGTTGTTCGTTGGGTGCAAGGGTTTACGATCGCGGTGACAAATGTCCTCCTGGCAATGGCAGTGACAAATGTACCCCTGCAGAGGGCAGGTTATCGAGCCACCGGCATGCACAATACTTTACGGGGTGCATGTATCTCGTAAACTCGCACACATAGGGAAGGCGATAGATGCTCGATAACCGTTGCTACATTAGCCGTAATGGTCTTTAGATATAGCTGAGCAACAAGAAGTTGTTGAAAACACCAGCTCAACGCCGTTGTGCATGTTGAATTCGTGACAAACGTGCACCGGTATAACACTGAACAGCGCAGTAGATCATGTGATATGTGTTCTATTCGCGTATTCCCAATTCGAGAAGGCCTGCCGTGGGTGGAAGCATCGAGGGAGTTGCTCGTGCGAGACTCTCAATACCCAGATGGCCACGGCTCAAGTGCCCGCTATTATTACCATTACCCTAATCCGCTGCCGTGAGACGTTGCTAGACCTAGATGAGCCTGTGTGAATGCCGAAACAAGAGAACCGCCCAGGTATATCCGACGAAGTGTCCGTGTACAAGCGTAAAATGAGTTCCCAGATAAACGCCCGCTGAATCGCAGCAATTGACAGAAAAATGGAGTGACATTTCGCCAAATGGCACTCGCCCTATCATCTCGGGACGGAATGTGAACGAGCTGCCATCATGAAAATAAGATGCAAAGGAACAACTGTGGTATAATACAAATGTCGTCGAAATAAAGACGTTGGATGAGTAAGGCGTGTTTACGTGCGTGAGGGGTATCATCGCGCCATAAGCACGTAAGAAGGAGTGCTCGCCTCTAAAAACATAGAAAAGGGAGAGCGCTGCACAGGAAACAGGAAGGCCGGCTCACTCCACCTCCACTTCCAAAAGCCATCGCCGAATCCCCTCCCTTAGCGTCGAATTCGGGAGAGACTTTGCGAGTCCTTCTTGGCTTGATTCCTTTTCCCTATTCGTATCTTTTAAATCATATTTCGTATTCCGCTCCGCGGTTACGTTTCTGACAACTGTCTCTAGAGCATCGAATATGATACCCTTGCAATCAGTCTGGGCAACTTCCAGGTGGTGACCAGCGTCGGAGCCGGCTCGCGTGTCGCGCCTGCCCCGCCGAGAGCTAGACCTTGAAGAGCTGGCCGACTGAGTGCGAGAACGCTGGCCGGACTGTGTGAGAACACGGTCGACAGCGTCAATCAAAGTCACGTCAAAGCTCACAATCTTTTCTTCGATGAACTCCTCCGCGAGATGTACTTCCGTCATGACAGTCCCAACCGGCCCATGAGATGCCGAATAAGGATTGCCGTACTGTGAGCGACCTGCTATACCAGATATTCCTGGTATTATCATAGACTGCTGATACGTTGGCGTAGGGATTAGTTTCACAAGCCGTCGAAGACGAATGCGTTTGATACTAAAAGTGCGAGTATCGGCAACTAGGGCGGAGCAAACATCAATCCAATGCTCGAGTGGGCCTTGTTCAAGAGTTGGAGTGGCAGTAGACGTGGTTGGGGTCGGTTCAGCGCTCATTGCTCGCTTGATATCACGATCCAAATCAGCATACGGCTTGATAGCTTGAATTGCAAAGTCGGGATGGAACTGCTTAAGCCAACCAGCAGCATTAACAGGTTGATCTGGCTCGCAACATGGCAGCGAAAAGAGTGACGATTCGCCGAAGCTGGATCCGTGCTGGCTAGACGCTGATGCATAACCACCTAGCAACGGCGATTGGAGAGGTGACCCAAAATCAGCAAGTGGCACATCAATGACACCATCCTTTTCGTTCACCGAAAGCTTCAAGGCAGAGCCAAATTGCCTAGGACGCTCAGGAATGGGTCGTGCGGCAGAAGCTGGTACACCACTTGAACTGCTGATGAGATAGGTTTCTGGCAAATTGTCGGCAGGAGAACTAGCGTTGGCAGTCGAAGGATCGAACGCATCAACGTCTCCGAAGACACGATCCATCGAGAGTTCTTGCACCATATACTCCAGCTGGGATTGAGGGCGTTCTAATCCTCGAGGGCCCGTGCTAGGAACGCCTAGCCCATCATCTGTGCTTTGCAGAAAATCGCTAGGGTCAGTAGAGGAACCACGACGTCCGCCGTTCCAGAAGCTCATGAACCCACTCCACCGACCTGTGTTTCCAGAATCGGTGCTGGGGCTGCTGGTATGGCCAGTGCCACTACGCTGAAGAGTGTGCATCAGGTTGGTTGAGGCTAGACTATCACTACTCTCCGGCCTGTATTCTGGCAGTGGCCCAGAAGACTTGGTGCGCGGCAAAGTGAAGTGCGCAATAGGGATTGTGCTTTGAGGGGCAACGGCAGACATGGTAGCTGTGCCGCTCTTTGCTGTCGTAGCCATGTCAGACATAGACGGGATGACTAGGCTTGTGCGAATAGAATGAGCCGAAGACCGACGCGAGTGTTTACGTGCCTCTTGAAACTCAGCAACACCGGAATCTGACCGCCCGTTTGCAGACTCAAGTGTGGAAAGGCTAGCGCCAGTTGCGGCTGAGGGTTGTAGGTGCATGTTTGTCAGACTCTGTTTGCCTCGCGGCCGACGATTGATTTGTCGACGCAGAGACTGCTTCCTCGACGGTGGCATGTTAGTCGGAGGCGATTGTGAGTAGGCACGGATAGATGCAGAAGTGCTAGGCCGCATCGGAGAGGCTCCGTCGTACATGGTTGCCGTGTTTGCTGGTAGAAAGGCAGACAGCAAAAATATTAACCTTCTTGCTGCCATCTTGTCTGGAGAGACAATGACAGTGCGGTTCGAGATGGTCAAGTTCTCGCCCGCACTTGATTTTTGTTGCTCCTTGTGGCGCTTCCGATGCCATTTCGGCCCGAGCAGATTAAGCCACTCGGTATGGCTTCCCAAGAAGGCGGTCAACAAGTTGAAAAAAAAGGAATTCTCCTCTCGTCGACCAGCCCACCGGCCAAGCCATCTTGCTTCTTCGCGCCACACGCCCCATTTTCCTTGGCCCGTCATTACCCGAGGGATCCTCATGCCACTGACGACACGATTGCCTGCTAGCTCGACGGCTTTCTTGATATCTTGGTCTAAAGCAAGTGCGTTTGGTTGTAGCCTCAAAGATCGACGCGGAGCCTGGAAAGTCGTCTCCTTCATGTTGGAACGACATGTCTGGGCGCGAGGATGCTGCAGGACCGGTGGGGACGCTGCGTCTGCCGCCTTGAGATGGGCAAGTATCCGCTCTTGGACTATGAATTGAAGACTCGTGAGAGTGCGTGTAATGACATCCCAATGCTGGCCAATGACATCTACACGGTCGTCAACGTCGCTGTTGAGCGAAGTAGATAGTAGTGACTCCACACCAAAATTAGAATCAATGAAAGCCCATCCTGCACGACGATCGGAGTCCAGTGAGGAGCCAAGGGAGTCGTGGCCAGGAGCCGATGTGGAAATATGGCCATGCGCCTTGTTATGGCCAGGTCTGGAGGGTGGGCGCATTGTCGAGGATGTAGAAGCCACTGGTAGTTGGAGAATAATAGTGATAGCAAACATGGGAATCTTAGGCGCTTGGGGAGGCTGACACGCTTTCGTGGCCCCTGAGGCAGAGTTCGCGTGGGGAAAGGGGAATCCGTTACCCTTCCCAAGAGAGTTTTGGGGGGTGGGCGTAGGGACATTGGACGAAGTGTTTTCATCCCCCGGGAGCGCCACGGAGAAGGTTCGTGTAATAAAGATGGTCCGTCTGCGAGGCTCCTTGGATACAGCGTCGCTGGAGTCGGTTCGTGGAAGCTCCGGAGGAAGATTTGAGGGGGTGTACGACTTGGCTAAATGGCTCCGCCTGCGAAGTCCCTCGGCTCTACCCAAAGAGCTGGTCGCGTCTTGCAGGTTCGATGCCGTTGGATTCGCCTCGAGACTCCTCGACTCGAGCGGAACAATGTGAATTTTGTTAGAGTTGCCCCTAAAGTCCATGGGTGTATTGCCGAACATGCACTCGAGGCAGACGGTGACCATGTCGGTTGCCTCCCTGGCGCGTGCCTGTGCCTGTTTTTGTATTTGAGCGTGCTCGTCGATATTGGGCATGGAGGAGATGGAGTTGCCGCGTGTGCGGACACGCGTGAATCCGCCCATAATGGGCGACCTGGGCGTGGGCTCGGTGACGAGGGACGACCTGCGCGCGTGCAGGTTGCCAAAGACAGGTCCCGCGGTGCTGGAACTGGCGGCACCGCCAAAGAGCCGCGATCGAGCATTTGGCTGGGGAGGCGTTTCGGCACGGGGCGGAGCTGGTTTGGAGTCGAAAAGAACCGTCTTGGCCGTGGGGTTTGGGTCGTCCTGGGCGATGATGATTCTGCAGTCCCTGGGGAACTCGAGATCGATCTCCGGCAGCGGGCCATCGTAGCCGCTCCCCAGCGTGAGAGACGCGCCGTGCAGCGGGTAGGGTTGGCCCTCTGGGTGGTAGAGGGTGTGGGTATCGGGGTAGAGCAGGTGTCGCGTGTGAGACTCTTCCGTGGCCGAGTCTAGAGTCGTGGTCGGTGACGGGTGCGGCGCGCCCGCACCTTTCCGACTGCTGAAGAACTGGCCGAGCATGTCTGCACCAGAGGACCGTCCTCCATGAAGCTATCCGCGTCTCAGCAGGTGCTGGGGAGGCAGTTGTCGTGCGCCTGTCGGACTCGGGCTTGGTGGCGGACAAGGCAGCCCATGGCCGTCAGCGGGAGGGTACCTCGAGAGGGTGCTGGAGGGCGGACGGCCGTGTACGAAGCTAGGCGGCGGCGGCTGCTGGCGGCGCTGAGGAGTGAATGGGCCCGTTGTCCGAGGATGGCTGACGGGGCGGCGGTGTCGTCACAAGACGCTTTCGTGCGTGCTGAGCCCGAGGCGTGGAGGGGAGGAGAGACGGTGTCGCGTGGGCCGCGAAGACTGTTAGGGAGAGAGAGTGTGGAGTAGTGGAGGGCGCTGGGAGGAGAGTGGTAAGAGTGGTGGAGCTTGGGGAAACTAGCCGGCGTGCTAACGTTGGTTTGAGGTGGGCTTAGTTATACAATGGCGGTGAGGAAAGGGCCCAGTGTTGCCTCGTATATATTCCTCCACCACTGGGCGACGGCCGCGCCCGGGAAGCCACCAGATACACCTCCTACTAATACTCCTAATCAGCGGGAAGGACGGACGGCTGCTCCCATGCCCGTCGAGCGCGGCCATGGGTGAGGCCATGGCATGATCGGTGTGATCGGTGAGGACGTCGCTTTTCACGTCTCCTCCACTCTCACCACGCTCGACAGCGCCTAGCCGCAACGTCCCGCTTCAGTCATCGCCCCGACAGCCCACCCCTACCTCCACGCGCAGATCAGCCTCCAAGGATCCCCCGGGCACCGGCATCCAGCGTGCATTTCTGGAGCTCGCCGGCACGTCCAGACGGCCTAGTTGTCGGTGACGGATGACAGGCAGACGCACCGCAATCAGCGACTCCCAGATGCAATGCAACCGGCGACCAGGCCTCCACCAACAAGGCCGCCCGCCGTATTGCTAGGTAACCACCGGAGCTTACACGCGACGGCAAGATATCAACACCAACGGCTATTTGCAACTCCCACGTCAGCCAGCACTTCCCAAGCAAGAAGGACGTCGGAGTGCGATATACCGTCGTGCGACGCGAGGCTGAGGCTATTGGGCTAGAGATTGCGGGCGCTACTTCTGCTGCGTTGTCCTCAATCAAGATGTGTGTAGCGAAGATAGCAAGACATGGATGTCCCATCTTGAATCACACAGTGCTGCTCGAGGGTCCCGCCGTGCTGGGAGCCTGTCACGAGTGCGCTCTGGCTTACGCATCTTTCATCATGCTCAATATCTGATTCCTCTGGCATCGCCACATCAGACTGATTCTGTCAAAACGCGCCTCCCCGCCTCTCGCGGATCGTGCTGCATGCTACGCGGTGATCTACTACCAAGCGCTTGGTACATGAGACTGGACCGTCTCGCTACGCGCCATTGCAACCCAACCGTCATGATTAAATCGAAGGATCAACAAGATACTTCCATGCTCAAAGGTATTGGGTCTTTCACGCTCCCTTGCATTTTATCCAAAATGGTACCATTCAAATTCACGCGCAACGTATCGGACATGCCGACCCGAATAACAGGTACTATACACGGATACCAGGAAAGGGCCTCCCAGGACAATACCATTGCTCTTCCAGTAGACAGCCTCGCCATTTCTCCACCTGCTGACAAGGCGAGAAAAAGCACCTTTGCTACTAGACTCTTTGAGTAGCCCGCGGAGTCTCGATATTGCTCTTCCCTGTTCGAAAGTCCCTACGGAGTATTCCTTCAAGACTGCCCCATCCACAATCGACCAATTTCCCTCAAAAACAGCCCACTTGCTCGCATGCTCTCACATCACATTGCATGGGCCTGCAGTATTGGGAAACTGACGTTCCACAGTCACGTCCGATACCGGAGACATCTCTCGCGCGCATGAACTGTGCCTCAAAGCTGGCCCCCAAAACACTGAGCAAGGTGCTAATTATCCCGAGCGTCGCGGTGAACTGTGCCGAATCTCGGAACCTCGAAAAGCGCGCACGTCAAATTGGGACATTTCCCACGCGCGTCCTTCACCCACCGGCTTGGACCGCCGCCCTCCACACCTCTGACAACAACCCGGTTCTTATCACTGCCATTTACTGTCATGCTTTGAACGCACCCCACTCTACGAGATGGTTGTCGGCGGGGTTTCGCTCGCGTATGTACCCCAGAGTCCGAGTTTGACCTGCTTTGCAGTGGCCTGAGGGTCTCGCAATTCGCCATCTTAACATCCGTGTTAAGCCTATATACCACCTCTCCCCAGAACATCGCTGTATTCATAACCTTGTCTTCTCGTCCATTTCCATTACCACGGCCTCGTGATAACGACAACCGCGCGTCAGATGTCCTACGTAAGTGGCCGCAGACTATCGGGAGATTCCCGTGCCTTTACCAGGTCAGACGTCAAGAACGCAGATTGGAGTACATAGTCTAGAGCGTGATCGTGGAATGAGAGACACCAGAACCAGCTGTTTTTCATTTTTCCTGCAGGATTTTCTGCCGTGTTTTCTTCCAAGCGAGTCCCCTTCTGCATACGGAGCCGCAAATGCCTTATTACTCCGCAGTTAAGCCAACTCCCTTTTTGCGTCTTGTCCAATTACAACAAGAAGATTTGAAGGGCGAGCAGCAAGCTGCAGCATGTGAAAGTCTGCAGACGGCGAAGTTGTTTTGAACGAGGCGTTCGCCGGGCTAATTTTTATACACAAGCGATGCGAAAAGTCTCATGTCACATTCTCCCGAGTCCGGAGAAATATGGTCCGCGCCACAATTGTCGTCGAATGGACTTCAAACCACTGTTGGCTAAATCTAAGTGGCGACGGCGCTGGTTCTCGGAGTGCGACCGATGTTATGTCAAGCAAAGTACCTTCGCTCTGCCATCGCGTGCTCACTTCCACTGCCGCGATCATACCCGGATTCTTTTGACCATTGAGAAATGGAATCTCGACTAGGGGCCGGACACGAAGCATCCACAGATCATCGACGAGTCCGCTATGAAATAATGGTGGGAAGGTATGCAAAGTACGGCCGATCAGCAAGCACAACGTCTATCATCCATCTATCGCTGGTTCTGTTGGTCATAACCTGTTCTCGACTTTGCGCATTTTCATCATTCGCCACCGAATGATGTTGCTTGAAGAATATGCCAGACAGAGTTACGTGTCGCAGGAAGGGAAGGTATGCGACGATAGTTTGTTTGGTGAAGTCAGTTGCTTTTCCATGAGCAGCAAAAGACACACCTGTGGACAGGAATGCATTTAGGGACGGGGGAACTAAGAGTAGGATTATGTGACATAGCCATTTAGACAGTGATATTAAGCCTACTCTGCAGTGCAGTGTAGAGTAGTGTTTTAGTCCTTTTTTTTGTTAAGGCCCTCTGCAATTACGACGGTATGATAAGTGTGATCCTACACCTATATGTCTTAAGCGATGTTGTTTAGTTGTCATTGACACAATCCTAAAGCGTTCACCATGATTGGTTTCATTCAAGATACACTTGTACGTTAGTAGAGAGGTAGTGAAGGGTCCATATCGGGTCCGGCCATTATATTTTCCGGTCAAATTTCTTGGCGTCTTGGCAAACGCGTGCATCCGCTGCACACGCATGCCTCACGTCTCCCGATCATCGATCATCAACTTAGAGACAACTGTCCATCAGAGTCTATTATCCTCAAACGCAGAGGCTCAGACACACCAACGTACAAGGATATTGCCAACTACACCGTCCTTATACGCGTCTATGACTCTTACCCTCGATCCCAATGAAAGACTTCTAGCCCACCAAAGTGACTCGGGAGTGTCGAACCCGAAATGAGGGCTCTTACCCAGGCAGAGAATCCCATTGAAGTGGAAAACCTTACGTCAGGATGTCGAAATCCGTCGTGAGCGTGAAGCGCACAAGGGTGCAGAAGGTGTGCACCCTTTGGACTCATGAGGACAACTTCTCGAGAGACGATGTTGTATTCAATGGAGAGAAGTTTCCTGAACTTCCAGCAACACCCGGATCTCTGATTCAGATCATTGCCCTCAAACAAGCGACTGCGGTGCGGGACTTTCATACTGCTACCAACAACACTAGCAAGGACTCGAGTCAGACCAAAGCAGACGACTCCTCCAAAGATGGATTTCACGACACTCACTCAAAGCGGACTCGACAAGGCTCATTGATTCAGACTCTTGACGAAAATGGTGTCCCCATTCAATTAGAGCGCGACATCGATACGGAGAAGTCGTATATCTTTGTCGCCAAAGCTATACCCGCCGATTTGAAATCCAAGTATCCCAATCTGCAGGTAAGGTCCAATGTGTTATATGGTTAGCAGGACATGCTGAACTCGAATTGCAGGTATCCATCTCCGAGAAAATCGCGAAAGTATTTGGCTTTCGTAGTAGGGTGCAGATTGTGGTGACATTGGTAAGTTCTCAAGTCCTTAAGCCTCTGCAGTACTAATGATGCTAAGGCCGACGAAGAAAGACATTCAGCATCTCATGTCGAGATTACATTCCGGGACGAATATCTTGCACGAGCTGATATGTGGCGAATGTCGATCTCCGAACTCAGCAACCGCACAGTCTATCGTGGCCAGAAACTGCTCTTTATGGGCACCATCAAAGCGACTATCAAAAATGTGTACATCAATGGACAGTTGACACATTCCGGTTACTTTTCCTCGACTACTAAACCAATTTTTCGTAGCGAGTCTGCACGATACGTACTATTCATTCAGATGTCGAAGGAGATGTGGGACTTTGACGCAGAAGGTGCCGGCGAGATCATGTTCAACAAAGTTGTCAATGGCTTCCTGCCTGATCTGTTCAAGCGATGGATGAAAATCAACGCAAGGCATCTTGTTACGATTATCCTCTTCACAAGAATGCAATACGACGGAATAGCCTCCCCAGACCACCCTGACGATACTACCGACAACAGAGGCTTTGGACATCAATCCGGTCGCTTTCGAGATTACTATCGGGTCGTTGTCAGCGATATGGCCAGCGGCGATTGGATTGACATCCTATACCAATTGAAAAAGGAATTTAGACAGTTTCTCCGAGATGTTTCGCTTGTGCCAAAGTCGATGATGCAGTCGTCAAATGCCGAGGACACGGCTACGGAAGGTTCTCAGCCTGAACTCACTATTGCAGGGAAGCCATCTACCGCCACTCACGGCAACATTTTAGAAGCCATCAATCTTGCTTCAGCACAATTTGCAAAAGACTACATCGATCGCGATCTGGTGCGAACCGGTATATCCGTGGTGATCGTCACTGCAGGAACAGGAGTTTACGAAGTTGATTACAACATGCTCAAATTAACGACAGATACGCTTGTGGGCTCAGGAGTAGGCATCGACTTGGTTTCTCTTTCACCAATGCCACTGCACTCTGTACCTCTATTCAAGTACCGTAGTCCTCGGTTAATGTCAAGCGTGAAAGCCAAAACATCAGAGCATCATGATACACCATTGGATGAAGTCATCGAGGAGCTAGACGAAAAAACGCCTCGTCAGCATCAACCTAACTTTGGCCCAATGAGCCGGGCATCTCAAGTCCCGCCACCTCCAATCCTCTTGAACGATCCAACAATAGTACCCTCTGACGAAGAAGAGGATTGGAGGTACGCAATGCCACATTGGGTCGACATCTCCTTCTGGTCAGGGCCCTCTGACGAAATCATTGAAATATCGAAGCCGAAGAAGCCGGTGAAGTCAATCAGAAAGTCTCAAAAGAAAAGCGGGTCCTTCGCTCTTCGATGTCGAATGTATGAACTGCAGATGATGGGGGTTATGGAAAACGAGCTTGGGGCCATTTCGATCCCTTATATGGAAGAAGACCCCATCTATCCGCATCAGCTACGAGATAATCTTGAACTGCACGAGTGGCATCAAGATATGTCCCGGGCGAACAACTCGGCTGTGGCTCATGGCAAGGAATATGGAAATCATCACCAGGACCACAGCAAAGTCCTTCATAAAGCCTGGATGGAAGCATACGACGACTATGCATTCTCTCCATTGATGGATAGGCAACCACATGTCGACCAAAATCATGATCGTGACCTGAAACTCGACGTGTTGAGTCGAGAGAGTTCACCCGAGCTTCTGTCAAAAAACACATATTTGTCCACTTCTTTCCGAAGCCTTGCCCAGTCATATGGGAAAACTGCGCGACCACCACCAGAGGCAAACTTTCATCAGTTGATGCGCGAGAGGTCAAGGGAGATCGAAAGCCAGTCACCTCGGGGGAGTGTCTATAGATATCCTGAAAGTAAGGGTCAGAGTGTGCTACGACCAGATACGCTGAGTAGGAAGATGTCATCTTCGCGAAGCAAAGATTTTCACCGGCCTAGTCTACATCAGCGAGGCGGCTCTGGAGACTCAAACCACCACCGAAGATCTATGTTTTCGACCCCAAATGATTCTCCAGCTGTTAGCAGGGGCAATACCCCACCAAACACAAGCGGGCTACCACCTTTACCCACAACGATGTCTACGTCACCAACAAGAGGCGAGCCAAATAGCAGGCCCACTGGATGGTTTTTCAAACAGATCAGTTTTGGTGGGAAAGGTGGAGGTGTGTCAAAACCAACAGCCGGTATTGCAACGATTGACATTACTCCTGGCAAGGTTAAGCCCGCGAAACTCACGGTCGAGAACAATCAGAAAGGTGCAATTGCAGAGAAGTTAGCCAGCACCAAAATCACCAGCACTGAGAAACCATCTCAACCGATCAACATAAGATCGGCCTCACGAACAGGTGTTCCCTCGGCTGATTCCCCTTCTCCTGATCATATACCTCGATCTGTAGGAACCGTTCGCGGTGTTCAAACTATGAAAACCTCGATCCCGTCTCACCCTAGTTCGGTGACAAAAGATCCTGGATCCACGTTCTTGTTAGCTGGTTCTAGGGCTTTGACTTTGGGGGAGTCAACAGGCCCACGGTTCGACTTATCATCTAGCGGCGGTGCGAGACCTATACCCCGTACGATTTCACCAACCAGTGCCATTGCACCCTGGGCCGTATTGGTCAACCCCTGCAACCCTAAGAAAAACAACGTTGATGTTGCCAACCAATTTCGTAGGTGGCAACATGTCTTCCCCAAGCGGCTTCGAACATCATCAGTAAAATGGAAATCTCTTTGCTCCCCAGCCGCAGTGCCGTTGACGAACGAGTATTTCCCTACTGTGGAGCAGCTGGCCACGGAGTACAACGAGAGTCCATATAAGATCACTCAGAATGATGACGACGACATGCTGGAAGCTCCTAAGTCGCGCGAGACACTGATTCGGGAGCTTATTGCATTCCGCCTGTCACATGGATTCCAAATCGTCATTGGAAGCGCCGTCGCCGATTTCTCAGGCGGACGTGAGCGGGATATGTCAGATATCTTTGACTCTGAATATATGTCTCATGATGGAGATACTGTATTCATGTGTGTGGGTACCACAATCCACCAACTGGTATGCGTAGCTGGAGGCGAAGTAGAAGTCAAACGGTTTAGTAGGAAACCTACCACAGCCTTGCAAACCTCGGCTGGCATCGACACTCCTTTCCCCTACAAGCCATTCATTCGTACAGCATTGGAGGATGGATATCGATCCAGGGATGTTCTTCTGCGTCCCCCACGAGGAGAGTATAACTGGAACTTTATCGACACGTTCCTGGCCGGCTATCACGACGAATTTTTAGAAATATTACGCTTTTGGAGAGCTCGCTTCGTGCTAATTCCTGTGGAACTACCGGCTGTCTCTCGTCGGGGATTACCGCCTCTCCAAGAGGATTCTGAGGAAGAGATTCGACTAGAAGGCATCAGAAAATTGACGCAATTGTGGCAGAGGTATCGCTACATCCCTACTGAAGAGCGCCCTTTCCAAGCTACGACAAGCAAGATGCAGAAGGACCCAAACCCACTCGCTATTGAATACCACACTCGGGATACTTCTGCCATCGTAGCTGCGGGCCCAGACACTGCTTTGCTTACGGACGTCGACAGCGAATTCCAAACTTCGCTTTTCTCCGAAACAGATCAATATCACAGTTCAAACATCGATATCAAAAAACTTGCGGAAGACCTACAAGGCGAAAAAGGTATCCGGATGATGGATCGACGTTGGCATTGGAGACTCCATTACAACTGCTTTCTTGGGTTCGATTTAACCAGTTGGCTGCAGTTAAACTTCAAAGACATTGAAACCCGTGATGAAGCCGTGGATCTTGGAAACCAGCTCATGAACAAGGGACTCTTCGTACATGTTCAAAAGAGACATCAGTTTCGGGATGGCAACTTCTTCTTCCAGATTGCCGAGCAGTATAGAGCACCACGGCCCGAGTCACGAACAGGTTGGTTTAGCATGCGGAGGAACAATCAATCGGTCCCATCAACTCCACTCTCGGAAGGCCCAAGGACCTCGCCACTCACCGCCCGAAGTATCAAGTCTCGCCCTAGCACTAGCGACTCATCCGACGCTTCTGGATCTGAAAAGGGCGGCGAAAAGACTCCTACTCGCGCCGGCTCACCCAAACGGAAAGTCGCATTGTCTCGCGTGATGCGCTATGATGTTGATCCTCGGAAACGGTCGTACCGCCCCGAAATTATCTCACTACACTACGACCGTCTCCACAATCCGGACAATTGTTACCACATCCGCATAGACTGGATGAACGTGACTGCTAAGCTCATCGAAGACGCGGTGGTGACATGGGCCACGAGTGTCGAGAAGTATGGACTCAAATTGGTCGAAGTACCAATTGCGGAGGCGTCGAACATTGTCCACCAGCATCCCTTCCGTTCCCCATACACGATCAAACTCGCGCTCCAGCCTCCACAATCACAGCCCGAGCAAGTTTGGGACACATCACATTTCTCACCTCAATACATTAAGACCGACAAGTTCGTGTACCACAAAGCACTCCTCCGCAGGCTGAACTTCGTCTTAGATATGGAGGCCGCAAGCGCGTTCCCACCAGACGTAGATGTTACTTATTCGTGGGGCAACCCGGACTACAAGTTTCCGCAGTTTATTCATCGGTCTGGTACTCTCCTTGCCCAGATCACAAACGAGGGTGACTTCCTTCTGCTCGCCAACAGACTCGCTCACAACCGCGCAAAGGATACTACCAAATTCCGGGTCACAGATCCATATGAGCACAAACGAAGCACAACAGACCGAACGACAAATCCCCCAACCACGCCCGCCGAACGCGCAAATCCCCACCGAAGCCCGTTCTCTAGCCCGCTAGCTCGGCCTGTGCAAGACTCTTCGCTTCTGCACACTGCACTCCAAGAGAAAGCGGCAATTCCACCACCTCCGCCCATCCCCCAGACCCCCGAACAGATCAAAGACGAGATTGAAGTCTTCTGCTCGGACGTCGCACTGCTAAAATCATTCTACGACAGCGCGTTCCCGCAGGCCCCTAGCCCGTCGCCACATCTATTCCCGATGCTTGAGCATAACATTCCCATCTTGGGGTTGCCGCCTGCGATTAGTATAAGGGAGGCGAGTCCCGCTGGACCGGGCTGGGGTTTGGGAAGTAGTTTGATTGGGACGCCCGGGACGGGGATTGCGGGGAGGAGGCAGGGGAGTGAGGGGAGTGCGGGTACGAGTGGTAATGGGAGTGCGAGTGCAAGTTTAAAGAGAGGATCGGTAGAGGGACCAGGGAGTTTGCCGAGGCGGCAGGATTCGCAAGGGAGTGCAGGAAGCGGGGTTTGAGATGCGGGTCTGTTTGGCATGAGGAAGGCGGAAGGAGTGTAATGATTAAAGTCGGTGTGTTCTGGAATTGGGTCGTATTTTTGATATTGAATGGCGTTGAGGTGTGTGAGCGTGTTCCTTCAAGAATAAACAGTGCTCTAATGAAAACTTAATTTCAATGCGACGCTCCTGCTACGAGTCATGATTGGAACGCCCGCTCATGAGTAAGTCTGGAGTTCCTTACTCACAAGATTATAACATCTTAAATGTCACTATTCACATCGCTTTTGACTTTCCTAAAAGTCACAGAGTTGTAATCATGTTAAGTCGAATCACACTAAGTAGTAAGGACTCACTCAGGAGGGATCCTACAGAAGACCAGCTTGTGGATGGAGAAGTTTTTGATGAGGGTAGTGGGGTTGGATTTTCGAAGGACAATCTGGGAGGGGGATAACTTATCGAATAGCTTGGCTAGTTGAACGCATCAGAGATAACTTAGACTTGAACTCCTGCACCGGATGAGGAAGAGGTTCAATCCTTGCTTTTTGGTTCTGGAGCCACTCTCTTCAACTGAAGGATAGTGTGACAGAATAATGATGGCTTAAGAAGTGTTTATAGGCTCAAGCGAAGAAAAGTCCCTTCAGAACTGTGCAGCGCTCTTCTTCATCTCCTCAAAATCCTCATCCTCAACACTATCCACCCTCTCCTTCACAACCCTCTTCACAGCCTCCCGAACATCCTCTTGCCCATCTAAGATATCAATCCAACCCTTTGCGCCCTCCGTCTCCAACACGGCCGCAATAACCTCCGCAACAGTCTCCCTACTAATCTTACCCTGCGACCCAATCTTTCCAATTTCAACACCCCCGGCCTTCTCATCACTCAATGTTCCAGGCCTCAAGCTAATCCCCGCAAACCTCTCATTCTCTGCGACGCCTTGCTTCGCTTCCTGATCATATCGCTCTTTGGAGAGCACAGTCAGCACTTCGTCCGCCGCGACTTTGGCTTTGTAGTATGTGGGGAGGATTTCATTGTTGACTTTCTGCGCCATTGACCAATCGTCGTCTGACCACCAGGAGGGCTTGTTGCGCCGCGAGGAGATGTACGAGACCGTGAGGAACTTTTTGATGCTCGGTGTGTGGACGCTGGCTTTGGTGAAAGAAATGGCCGCGTCACGGTCGATGGCATTGGTGCGCGTGGCTCCGCCACGGCCTCCGGCGCCTGGAAAAGATGTCAATATTTAATGGTCACATGATCTTCACAAGAAGTCGGTCCTCGTGACTTGGTGACAGTGAATGAACGAACAAGACTACCGTAACAATCATTAAAGAAACGCACCAGCACTCCAAACTACCCAGTCAGGCTTTTCCTCGTCCAAGATCTTCTGCGCGTCACCCTCACTCTTCACATCCTCAACGCTGCTGACCAGAACACTCAGTTTCCCCGGCTGTCCATGTCCCAGCTTCTCAATCGCAGGTTTCTGCTCCGCCGCTCGGATCATGCTCGTCACATTCCACGATCTTGCCAGCAGGAGCGGGGTAAGTAATTGCGCAATTTTGCCGTGGCCGCCGATGAGGAGAATGTTGTGGGACATGTTGAATTGGAATGTGTAGTTTGGGTGGGAATGAGGGATGTTGAATTGGAATTAGACTCGCAGACAAAGAGGATTATATCGGCAATTGTTCGTGAATGAGTGTGGTGCACTAAGTTCCTGCAGATTAGTAATGTTGGAGAAGTGGAGAAGAGACATTGGACATTGACGTAGTTGGCTCCGGGTTGGTCCGAAGCTTTAAGTTGAGGGGTTAAAGATGACGAGCTTTAGGCACTTCTTCGGTGACTGTCAACCCTTGATTCTTCAAGGTTTACGAGAAATACACTTGACAAAGATGTCCTATAATCACCTGAGGTGATATTTGGCGTCAGGCATGCATTAATAGTCAAAATATTTAAATTGAAGGTCAAGCATTCGGTAAAGCATACCTCCGTGATTAGCGATGGCTCTGCGACCTCCTTCACTTTTTCACACTACGACTTCGATCCTCTCCATTTCTCGCTGGTTAAGCGCCACATCTGAGTCCTTGGTATAGCCATCGCGGCGTAGAGTCCGTATATTCTGCCGCGTGCGCAGACTACCAAAGCGGCATGCAGATATTTTGAGATTCGAGAGCATAAGCAATCGAAATTTCATGGATGTAAATATTTCTTAATTTCTTTGGTCTTGAGAACTCTCTTTTTCGCCATCTCACCCTATGTCTCGTTTAATCTGACCATAATAAAAGCAGCTTTATAGGAAACAACGCTGCAGGGGACTTATGATGTGTCCAAAACAAGTGCTTTTTGGGCGACACGTAGAAAAGGTAAAACGTGAAATTAAATAAGCTCGTAAAGAGCAAACACTTATGCCTTAGCAATGTTTGGCGAGCATCTGTTCATTGAGTATGGGACCAAGGATTCGTGAAGGATTTGTATAAGGCATCCCGTCTGTCCACGTGGTTTGTGACCTATTTATGGCCAGGGAGGGCGATACAAAAGTGATAATATGCCTGTTCCCGGAAAACACTCTGGTAAACAAATCTACATAGAACAACCTCTAGTTGTGAGTACGCAATTCTTGGGTTCTTGGGAACGACAGGAAACAGCCGAGAGCTCTGGACAGAAAGGATCGCGGACTACGCTAAAATCAATCACTTTCAGCGTAGGATCACTTGGGGTCATCAGCCATCTTGAGCACTGAACCTCACATCAGTTGGACGCCGTACCAAAGGCGAGAAGAACGCCCCTTTGTACGTAATGAGAAGTTATGCACTCTGACAACGGCGCAAGTAAGAACATACAAATACCATCTGCCGGTCAGAATTCAGGACAATATCATCCTCAATTCCCTCTTCAACCTTGTAGTAACTACATCAAACAAATTAGCAGCCCATCATGTATTCCTCAAGCCTTCTCACTTCCCTTTTCATCCCCACCATCTCAGTCGCCGCATCCCTCGTTCCCCGCTCCTACGTCCAAGCCAAAATCACCTCTATCACAGCCATCGACGGCACTGGCTGCTCCCCTGCAACTACCACACCCGCAATCGACCCTCAAAGCCACGCCAACGGCTTCATCCAATTCATCCAGTACGATTCCGCCGGGCCCATACAAACCTGCAACATCGAGGTCGCCTTCGAGTACGTCGTGCCCTCGGATGGAACCGCAAACCTCTCGTTCGAGACTACGACTCATGCCACCGCGATTTTCTCCAACAGTGTTCCTGCCGCTACGATCATGCAAGTAACATCAGTCAGCGGGCAGTCTGTAACGGCAAGCAAGATTATCAAGGATGTTAACCATGATACTGCGGATTCGAATATTACATTGTCGTATACTGGAACGCCGGGTTCGACGGGACGGGATATTATTAAGGTGCATCTAGAGGCTTCGGTTGCTTCACCGAATCCACAGGATGCGTCGTTCACTATTGATTCTACAGCTTTCAGTTTTCCGAAGTCTGTTTAGTTAGAAATCTTGATTGCTTAAATTATCAATGTGGTATTTCCTACATGCGGTTGAGTCTTACTACCCAATATCTCTTTTTGCAAGTCTGAAATTCCAGTTGTATGTATATCCATATCTATCGCCGCTACTACCTCTATGATTTCCTTAACGCTCGAATAACACACAAACAGTTGGACTTCGAAAGATACGTAGAATCATGAGGTTCTTGTCACTGCTTCACTATCATTATCTTGTGTTTTCCAGTTTTCTGAAAATACGCGATGCGAACTTCTCGTGCCAGTTCCTTCCGGCAATATTAGGAACATGTCCACAAACTACCTACAACCTTTCGATCGGCCCAATGTTTCGAATGCCCCTCCATGCTATTGAAATGTTTCTTTTTTCGATACAGTTCCGAAACTCTGTGAGACAGCCACGTCACTTGTGTCACGGAGGGCTGTAAACGTCTCTTCATCTCCATTAAATGTTTTATGCACACAAGATTCTGCGGAAACCTCGACAGCTGCACAGCACGTGCTATCATCTACTTCATTGAGCACAACAGCTGGTACTGTGATTGCCGTGTATGCTGGACTGCCGGTCGAGTATCCTCAATATGTCACCACATTGGTTGATCTAATTGTGATAATATGGACAACGTACAGACAGAGTGAGGGTATTGCACGGAGTACGTCCGAAGGGGTGACGGGATGATTGAGGCTACAAGCAGGGGCTGGCACGATATGCCCAAGTGGTGCGTGCAACATGGCAAAGGATTCGAATTTTTGAGGATTGTGGGTGTGCGAGGAGCACCATTTCCATCCGTCGGATCGAATAGAGAGATCACTGACGGCAGAGGAGTTGCCGTTGAACTTGCCGCCACTTTCGCAGACGCTCCTCCTTCCTTCTTTCTCCTTCTCCCATCCAATTCCCCTTCTTCCTTACCACCCTTGCCCTGACCCCCAGCCGTAGACTGCTGTGCGCAGCCCTTCCAACCCTCTCCTGCCTTCGAAATCATACACTACGCCAAACTACATTCCGGCCTTTCTCCCACCGGCGCATATACTGCACCCGCCGCCCTCCTCGCCGCGCCCTCCTCGTCGCGCCCTCCTCGTCGAATTCGACGTTGAAGAACGCTGCGTTAGCGGGTGGTGCTGTACCAATAGAGGTCTGTCTTCTGAACGAAGCCTGCTGGGATGGGAGAGGTGGGATGGGTGGTCGTTATAGGCTTTGTGTGGAGCGAAGGATGGTGAGCTGCGTATCTTTGTCTTCGTCGGCATGATGCCGGCGACTTGAGCAATTTGGACACTTGCAACTTGTACTACAGTACGCGCTTTTGCTGTAGATCGGCGCCGTCGGATGAGTAGGAAGAGCCGTCTTGGAAACTGCTGTTGCAATAGAAGTTGCAATTGATATTGATGCACGCTAATCTCAATAGCACCGCGGAGAAATCTGTACATTTATATACAGAAAATGCAACCTTCAAACGCCCTCCTATGTCCGATTGGGCATCGACTGGCTCGACAGCGTTCGTGCCTGATGGTTTGCAGCAAACGCCGAATCAATCCACCTCAGATGCATGGAATCAGGCTGCCAAACGAACAAATATATTCAACATTAAAATCTGGTATCACGCTCCCAAAAAAACCCAGAGCGTTTGACATCTACCCATACACAAACAAGCCAAACCAACCAGAACCCCTTAAACACACATACAACATGCATATGGAAACATTTTGCCACCTTACATATAGTCCCATTTTGTGAGCCACGTGAAAATAATCATGAAATGCGAACTAAACGAATTACATACACAGATGCAAGTTCTCACCAAAAATGAACGCCGAGATATGTTGAAGCTCTCTGACGAAAATGAATGCAGCCGCGATTTCAGAGATCCGCACTCTTCGGGTTGATAAGATAGATATCCGGCACCTTCGGGACCTGCGGACTCTTCTGCAGCGCAAGCTTAATCGCTTCGCGCGTCTTCTCTCGCTCCTTAGCATCACCACTACCACCAGTGAGCCTCCTCATGCCGCTGCGAATCCTACTCCTCGTATCCTGAGTGAGGGGCCGGATCATATTCTCAAGCGAGAATGTCTTGTCGATTGTGCTTGAATTGTAGCCACGGCCGGTCGCCATGTCGTCGTCGGAGAAGGGCTCGGTGTATTCATCGACAGCGGAGTGGGAGAGTGCCGGGGAGAGCCGCTGATGTTGATTTGGTGCGGAAGGGGAGGTTACGGAGCGGGAGTGGAGACCTGGTCTTGCTGGGAGGGCGGATGTAGGAGGAGCAATAACACTGACTGCTGTTTGGGTTGAGTTCAAGGTATTAAACGCTCCGGGGGTCATGACTCCGGGGTCTCGGGATGGAGATAATGGCAAATCGGTGAAGCCAGATTGGAAGGAAGTGACACTTGCGTTGCGGGTGAGCGATTTGTGCAGGATCGGCGCCGTTTGTTGATCGTAGAGGTTTTCCCGGACGTCGAGATTACCATGGGAGAATGATCCGTTGCCGTAGCGTTGCGTCCCGAAAACTGAGCTGTTGGGTAGATCGGTCAAAGTCTCGGTGTCATCATCATCCTCGAAGAAGTCATCCAGGCTATCGAGTTTCATAACCAGTTCTCCGATATGACTGTCACCACGCGTGTCCTCCGATGTCATTGTTGCTGTCCGGTAGTCCGAAACTGGGCTATATGGGAACTCCTCTTGACGGAATTCGATCTTTGGAGTGGCGACTTGCGTGGCATCTGGATCTTCGAGGTTACCGCAAGTGTAGAAGACAGCGTGGACATTGGCTCTCGTCAAGTGTGAGTGATGTGTTGGAATTGGGATTGACCAGCCAGTCTCCTCGGGAATGCCGTATAACGATAGCGTCTTTTCGTATTGCTTTTTGAAGGCACGGCTAGTTTTAGGTCCTGCTATGCTCATACGGATATGCGAGTTTTCTAGTGAGGTTGAAGCAGCGGTCATGTGCATGACAAAATCAAGAACTCTCAAGGCTTGAGAGCAGAACTTGGTCTGCAAGAGTCGGAGGAGTGGCGATATGAGGTCTGGTCCTTGCATAGCAATCTCGGGTTTCTTCATATCAATCTCGGGAATGAGGGCACAAAGAACTTCCATTGTGTTGATCTTCATCCAGTCAAATTTGTTTGTGAGCAGACTGAGGAGGAACACGAGGCTACCGAATTCTAAATCCGGGAAGAATGACAAGCGGATAGCAGATATAGTCTGTGCAACGAAGTCCTTGTCGCTTCGGTATCTCTTCTTTGAGAATGCAATTAAGGCTTCCGAGAGATCTGTACACCCATACTGTTCGGCTACTTGAGCAAGAACCTCAGAGCAGGCACTAACAGACGGGCCTTGAATGCCTTGGTCGAACGATTGTAAAAATCTTGGCATGTTGGCTAGGACCGTGTAGACGAGACGTTCTTCGTTACCGACAATCCGACTAGAGGGCAGCACGACCAATCTCTCAAGCAGGCGCAATGAGCGATCGAGACACATGCTCGATCGAACACCTTTGTAGATGAGTTGTGAAAGACCTTCGAATCGGCCTTCCCACTTGTCAGGACAGTTGTCTTCTAAGATTTGGAGGACCCCTGAATTGCCAAGATCAATTTTGTCCATCAACTTCTCCAGCATCAGCATGCTCTCCATGAATTCGCCTTCATGGATTGTATCTAGGCACGCGCATGTGGTCCAAAAGAGTTGAGGATACTGAATAAGATCTTCGGGTTGTAAAGCTTCGATGATAGATCGCAAAGTAGTGAGAATTTCCATAGAGAAGGTTTGGATATCGCTCTCATCATCAGAGATGGTGTTAGATAGCCGTGCTAACATATCCGAAAGCATTTGCTGGTCGAGGGAGCTAAGGATGCAACGGAATAGCTGGAATGAACGGCAGGCTAGATGTCGTACAGGACAGGACGTCGCCCAATTCAGAGCCACCTTCCCCCACGCTTCTCGAAGGCCAGGATAAGCGAGCGAGAAGAATTTCAGCACCTCGTCAGCCACGTACGTCATGGACTCTGGTACCTTTGTACCAGAATCTTCTGCATCCTTGCCATTCTTGTCATCGTAATTCCAGACCACTTTGGTGTCATGCCGTCGGACGCTTTCAATGAAGTCTTCGATCGCTCTTTTGTCGATGTCTGGTGTTTGATCACCGATCTTTGAGATGACAAGCTCGTGTATGAGATGTACGAGCATTTCCCGGGCTTGATCTTGAACGACTGGGGTATAATGATCCCATAACACTAGAACTACCTGTAAAAGTAGGGGCACGTGTTCGCTAGCGAGTTGGACCGGAGAAACCATAAGGTCTACAAGGAGGATTAGACAAATCTGACCCAGTGCAAATCCAGACTAGATAACGTTAGTACACATATTGACGCTGAATAAGTCTTCACTTGCCTGTTTGTTGCTTGTCGGTAGCAGATCCCCAAGATCAGCAAGATACGGCAAATTGATAGCATCCGGGGGGGGTGGCGTGGGTTCGCGTTTCTCTCCAACCATTGATCGTGGGTTGATTTGTAGCAAAAGGAATTCGACTACCTTGAGCCCCGCGGGTGTGCTGGAGAGATGAACGACAATTTGTTTTGAGTAGTCCACAAAGTTTTGCTCCCGCTTATCCAAACAAAGATCAATAATGAAGTTGAGTATCAATTGCACATTTCCTCCATAGGGTCCGGTTGCAAGAGCCTGCCACAGTGCCTGGATCTCATTATGGAGTGCGTTGCTGCAGCGGACAGTGATCTCGAAAAGATTGACTAAGAGCATGTACGAATTGGCCGTCGGCCCACCGTCTGGGTTGACTTGAAGCTCGACAGTTTGAACCCAAGGCAGCATTGCAGCGACCATATTGCGTTGATGATCAGGCTGCAATTTCATAAAGTAGTATGAAAATTGGGAGAATACTAAAAATGCGAGCTCAGCGTGCTGTTTTGAAAGTCTTCTGGATGTCTCGAATTGAGCAAGTTTGTAGACAGCAATGGTCTTGTCAGAGATGCTTATGTCGAGATCTTGAAGCTTGGAATTTTTTTGTCCGCGGGCTTCAAGTGTTCTCAGCAACCGCGCGGATTTCATTCGTAACTCGTTATTTTCATGGCCCAAGGTGTAAAGTCCAGCGCTCAAGACTTTCCAGTATGGAACACTAAAATCTTCTCGCTCGGTCAGCACTTGGGTGACGACCTCAAAATAGCTCTCAAGCGACTTTGAGGACTTGGCAAGATAACACATTTCAATTGCTGAATCCAAGAGATAGGGATGTTCGCGGTTGTGGACGATGAGATTTGTTAATGCCCGGCGACCAATAGCATGAGTTCTGTCGCTCGGTGTCTCAAAGATACTGTCAATCCATGACAACATACGGCGAACGTCGAACTGCAGAAGAACTTTGCTATCAGTCGTAATACTGACAGGACCACCGCAAAGGGCAGCCATAGCACTTAAAGCGGATGTACGGAGATCTCGCTTCTCGATTTCCATAGCCGCAGTTGCTATGCCTTTGCTGCCAATGTCTGCTTCGCGGTCTAGCATTGACCGTCTCATGTTCTCTTCTCGTTGACGAATCTGAGGCTGATTCGCAGAGTAGCCACACCAATCCTCCATTAAGGAAAAAGCAGCTTTGCGCGCTTGGAAAGGCATCCATTGAAGGGGATCGGCTGTTTTACTGATGCCCTCAAAGAGCACTTCGATCAAGCCGCAGTAGTGAGTGCGAAGTTTTTGAAAGTCCCATTCATTCTGCACTTCAGCATCGCTCAAGAATATTCGGAGGTCTTTTGTGTAGTTCATGAGATTATTGAGGACCCATTCGTCATTGTATGCTTCCGGTAATTTGAGAAAGTGGGATGTCAGCTTGTAAACATGGGTGATCTCGGTCCGTAAGTGGTCGGTGCGGTTGCTTCGGCGCGGGCTGCTGACCGTCCGAGCGTGCATTCCCAAACGTGTCTTTGCTTCTTCTGCGCAAGCTGAAGCATGGCCTTGGAGAGACTCTAATAGAGTGCGGTAGAGATTCAGGTTGATAGAACCCAGGCCAACAACAGCCGCATCCCGAATAGCAGTATTTTCTACTGACAGAAACGGAAGAACCTTGGCAAAGAGCTCACTGGCGGTGTAGACCTTGTTCGTACTTTTTTGTGATGACTTAGAGCTTTTCCGAGAGTGGTGTGCTAGTTGGCTGTGCGTCGAAGGCTGGCCACCAAAGCCCAAATTGGTCAGGGTTGTGAAAGCGAAGATGAGGTACAGCTTCCACTGCTCGATGATGATCTCTGGTGAAGTCGTTGCAAGTCTGCCACTGATCTTGCCAGGATTTGAATCAAAGGTTGAGTACGGACTTGCTCGCGGTCCTTCGGTCAATGTGATTAAGGTCCGGTGCATTTGCGACAGTCTAGCACAGACAATGTCCCGCGTGAGGGTGACAGCGAATGGGCAGACCTCAAAACTGATGCGTACCAGATTCGGGAAGATCTTGAACCACAAGGTGGAGTCGTAGGGCACATCGCTACTGCAGAGCTCGACCAACGTACTTTGAACATGGCTCTTCCTCATCCCGCGTTGAAGGCGACTTCGCTCAGCAAGCGAGAGCTTCTCGTCACTGATTTCCATAACCCTCTGTGGACTTCCTTCCATGACTCGAATAATCCTAGTACTAGAGCCACCGAGCGCCGTGTCGAACTCTGTAATGAGGCGGAGGACAGTAACGGCGTACGCCCGTACGCGACGCGAAGGAGAGCACAGAAAGAAGAGACCATGTGATTCAACCTCATCAACATGAGCCCATACTGATGAGAGGTCAAGCTGCGCGCCTCGATTCCCTGGCACGCCATCCTCTGGAGTGTCGAGAGCTGCTTTTCGTGTCTTTTGTTTAATTTCCTCGATCCATATCTGAAGCAATTCTACATACAGCTTTAGTGTGTTTTCAATATGACCAGCGCCAAGCATTCCGCCGTCGGACATGGTCGCATATCGATCATCAAAATTGAAGATAAATCTGGCAAATCCTATCGTCACTTGCTGGGCATGTGACTGCCGCGCGATGGATTTGAGCGATTGTGCTGACGACGCCGCGATATTTCCCTGGACATGGGCAGTTCCGGTACACAAAAGATTGATGAGTGAGTTGAACGGGATGTGAGGGGACAGGCAGCGAGGCAAGGCTTGTACAGCAACATGCAAAAGGTCGTAAAAACCTTGGCGCGGATCGACTGAAGCTTGATAATCGTCGCGTCGTCCAAAACTGAACGCATCTGACATGGGGGTTTTGGGCGTCTGCAACGAGAACTTTTCATCCAACACAGCCTGCCCACCGAATGCATTGTCGCAAATGATGGTTATTTCGCCCAGTATTTTACAAAATCGTACGTAGTACTCTTTCGCTACTTCTGCGAAACCGGTAAAGTTCACTGGTCGAGAAAGTCGTTCCTCTTTAACCAACGATGATTTGATCGATATATGCTGCAACGCCCGGGGGCTAAGTGGAAGGATTGGCAATTCGACTGAGTTGGTGTGTGGGTCTGAGTCGAAGGAACTAGGAAATAGCGGCTGCTCTCCCATCTCCAAGTCAGCCATTATGGCAAGGAAAGACCGAATGCCAATAACCATGCGATCTGGCTCCAAATTCTCAACTCGGAGGTCCTTGCCAGACGTGAAGATTTCAGAGTTCAATAGGGGAAAAATGATGGTCCGGAAGCATAGGTCTTGATATTTGAAACCAATTATTCGGGTGAGCTGTATTAAAGGTTCGGCAATGGTGGATTCTGTCGAGAGGTAAGAGCGTTTCCCTGGCTGGAAGACCATTCGGATGATATCCTCGAGTCTCCTGAGGACAATGTTTGGGGGGTCGGTTGCCGTTCTGTATAGATACGTCCACACAAGCTGGCATATTCCCCGTAAAGCGATGGCTCGGGTCGCGCGTTCTTTGAGTTTTGGCTGTGCGGACAACGCAAGCGGCAACCATTGAGATGTGAACGTCTCAGCTGGAGACACACACAATAAAGCTGACATTAGCGGGAACGCTTCCTGCCAGTGTTTGGGTTTGCTCAGGAGCAACGCGATTCTTTGCTTCAAGATATCGACCACAGTCCTCCATTTCGGCTGTCCAAGTTCCGTCGTGGCCTTGGCAGCTATGCGTAGTAACAGCTCCTTTAGCACTTGGCAGTAGGCGTATTTGATTGTCTGCCCGTGAACGTTTGCGAAAAGTTTTGCAAGTGAATGCATAAAATCGCAGGTCTGATCCCACGCCTCCTCGGGATATGGGGCTACTCTTAAATGTCGCATACCTCGCACGAGCAATGCGCCCTTTGCTTCGAGGTCCCTGTTAAATTGACCTTTCACGGAGAACTGACTATCCACGGTCCTCAGATCAGTAACAAATTTTTCTTGGACACTATTAAAAACAAACTTGCTAAGTACGCCAAGCAGTTGGCCGTAAATAACCCAGTTCGCGTGGTTGAGGGCAGACTCTTCAACTTGATCGGGATCTACTGTGTTTAATTGTCCATAAAATAAACTGAGGAGGCGTTCAACCATGTCAATCCCGAGACACTGTAGATCTGTCTGAGTCATTATCTCAATAAGAACTCGGCAGAGAATATAGGTAGAGATAGTTGAGCGCTGCTCGGCCTGTGCAACGGTCTGTTGCAAAGCGATCATCTGGTCGGGACCCGGCACATGGGGTGCCTGCATATGGCCATCTCCCATGTTGTGTAGTGGTTCGGTATTTCGACGGGGCAGAACAGAAGGTGGCAGCGACATTGCCAATCGGGCCTGCCATTGTCAGCAAACACGTCTTCGAAGAGGGATGGCTACCCACATTTGCCAACTTGGTACGCAGGCTGTTGGCCTCCTCGCTTTTAGCCTTCCGCCAGTGCATAATTGTATCGATCAGAGGTTTCGGCTTCTGGCGCGCGATATGACCCAGGGCAGATACGAGCTGGTCGAAGTTTGGATCTACACCGGGGCCCATGACGAGCTCTACTCTGGCTTCGGGCTGGCCGCGATCGGTTATACACTGGCTAATCTTCTGGTCCGTCCGCTCGATAAACTAGTCGGGCCCCGTTAGCAGCGACCTTTGATAAAGTGCAAGAATTTCTCGACTCACTGAAGTGAATAGGTGATGCAAGGCATACTCGCCCACCGTTTTCACCTCGTGGGCCTGTGTATGGTGGCGAGACTGGGAGCGGTGGTGGTGGTGGCCGCCTTTCCGCGATGATCTCCCACTCTGCACGCGTTCTGGTTTGCGGGCTGAAGTGTGAGGCACAGTTCCATCGTTCGTCACCGCAGGCGACCCAGCACCCGCATGTCCATTCGCAGGACTGCCAACGGCATGTCCGCCGTTCGCCGTAAAGGCCTCGGTGATGCTCTCCTGCGACATTACAGTTCCATCGAGAGGGAGGGTAGCGCTCGCGGCTTGCGGGCTGAGCGGACTGGTGGCGGGTGAGTTGACAAAGCTGGTGTTCCTCGAGTGCCGTATGCCATGCACGATAGACGTATTGCGGTTGTGGGCGTACGAGAGCGAGGGATGGCGCTCAATGCCCCGATCTGGGCTCGACTTGTTGCTGGGAACCCGGACCACGGGGGTCTGAGAGCGCGGTGAGAGGGTGCGAGACGAGGTGGTGAGCGCCCGGCCTCGTGTCACAGAGGGCTCACGGGAGGGGATGGAGGGGGGCTCTATCTGGTGCGACGGCTGTCGAGCTTGCGCCAGTGGGGAAGAAGCAGCTGCAGGGCACCAGGGGTCAGCAAGTCAAGGCCACGAAGGAAAAAAAAGTACACAGAGGACGACGTCCAAATAAGCTCGCTCATGGGTACCGCAGCGCCAGTGCTTGACGAGTCCAAACAGGCACACACGGGTGCCGCGTTTTGAGCGAGCGTTTCGCCCTCGTTTGGACCGTTTGAACATGTCTGGAGGTGCACCGCGGGGAGCAGAGAAAGGCAGCGACTTACACATGCCGCCGGTCTGCTGTGGCTCGTCATCTGGGTGCAGCAGAGTGCACTACGAGCTATGTGCAGCAGTGCATGGCCGTCGGAGAAGGGCGGGAGAGTCGTGAGGTCTGTCTGGGGGTGCGTCGGCTGCTTTCGGTCAAGGCCTTCTCGCGCGCTTCCTTGTTCCTGTGCTAGCCCGATTGGTGGCCATGATCGCTCGGCACAGCCGCGACACGAAGATCAACCTAGGACGCGCGGGGCTGGCATCCCAGGGGCGCGGCTGTCACGCCAACTACGGGGCCAAAATAGAGGCACGGGAGCCTGGGTCGGGCGGACGAAGAATAGACTGGATTCAGGATCAGAAGTCGTGGGCATGCTTCGTCGTTCAAGGTGGAGAAAAGTATGGGCGTGTGGCGGAAACGCCATGATGCAGCGGTGCCTCCATTGGCCTCTCTGAGAAGCCAGAGAGATTTGGATAATACCACATGACAAAAGCATGAATATCAAGTTGTACTACGGGAGAAACATTACGATGCACCGTGCATACAAGAAGACACTATTCAATGTAGTCAGCTTGCGGAGGGTTTGTCAACCCAACAAAATCACACACGGCCGACCCAACACCATACGAAGGAAACAGTCGAACCACACGGCTGCGCTTTGACCCCCTTCACCTGATATCATAGCTTCCCTCACGTACGCTTCAACAAATCTTCGGCTGACTGTACGGTGCCCGCGGGATTCATTCTCGTCAGCTATATGCGTAGATCTCCCGGGGCCCAGGGTAGTGCTATACTGAGCTGACCGCAGCCCGATATATAAAGCCGGGCATAGTGTTGCACACATACAAGTCCTCTCGTTCCGCCTCGTGAAAATCTCCTTTTGCTCCTGCAAGTCTCAGTATTCAATTCTTACCCCAAAATCAGCACCTAGAGCCACTGCGGGCCCCTTGTGCGCCACCTCGCCTGGCAGATTACCCCACATCGCGGAAGTGCTTTGGAGACGGATAGAAATTTCGGGAAGGCCTGCGGAACCAAGAGCTTCTGCTGGAGATACTCGCGGAATCGCAGCGAACCGACACCCCCGAAGCTCGGTCCGGTCCCGTTCGCTCTCAACGGCACACCGCAGCGGTGACAGCTACACCAGCGCCACCCACCTCGCCTGAAAACTGTCTTCGCCCGCGAAATAGCGGCTCACGGCTCAGGCGACAAACGCAGCACCAACATCAGCGCCCCCCTAGCTTCGCCCTCGCCGCCCAGCCGTCAGCAAGCGTTCTCTGCCCGACCGACTGATCCCGACAGGGCAGCGTTGGAAGACCCACCACCGCCTCATACCAATATTCCCTCCGCTTGTCCTCTTCCGGGCCAATCTCCCACCACCGTGTCCTGTACGAGGCCTTCTGCAACCCCGCGAAATTGTCGTCGACTGACTCTCCAGCACCATGGCGCAACTCGACACCCTCGACATTATCGTGCTCGCCGCACTGCTGCTCGGAACCGTCGCCTACTTCACCAAGGGCACGTACTGGGCCGTCTACGGAGACCCCTATGGAAATTCGCTGCAGACCAGCAACGGCGCCGCCAAGGCGGGCAAGTCGCGGAACATCATTGAGAAGATGGAGGAGTCGGACAAGAACTGCGTGGTCTTCTACGGCAGCCAGACGGGCACCGCCGAGGACTACGCCTCGAGACTGGCCAAGGAAGGGCACTCGAGATTCGGCCTGAAAACCATGGTTGCAGACTTGGAGGACTACGACTACGACAACCTCGACAAGTTCCCCGAGGACAAGCTCGCCGTGTTCGTGCTCGCCACATATGGCGAGGGCGAACCCACGGACAATGCGGTCGAGTTCTACGAGTTCTTCGGTTCCGAAGACATCTCTTTCAGCGAAGGTGGATCCATCGACGACCGCCCCCTCGCCAACCTCAAATATGTTGCTTTCGGGCTTGGCAACAACACTTACGAACACTACAACTCCATGGTTCGAAATGTGGACAAGTATCTGACCAAGCTTGGCGCGACTCGACTGGGCGCCGCGGGCGAAGGTGACGATGGTGCCGGCACCATGGAAGAAGATTTCTTGGCCTGGAAGGAACCCATGTGGGTTGCCGTGACCGAGAACATGGGTCTCGAGGAACGCGAGGCCGTATACGAGCCTGTCTTCGAAATCACCGAGAAGCCGGAGCTGGAAGCCGACGACGTCGAGGTCTATCTTGGCGAACCCAACAAGAACCACCTTGAAGGCTCCCAAAAGGGTCCCTTCAATGCCAACAACCCCTTCATTGCTCCCATCGCCGAGTCCAGTGAGCTCTTCACCGCCAAAGACCGGAACTGCTTGCATATGGAAATTGATATTTCTGGATCCAAGCTGTCCTACACGACGGGAGATCACATTGCCATCTGGCCCACAAATGCCGGCAAAGAGGTCGACCGCTTCCTCACTATCCTCGGCCTTGCCCCCAAGCGCCACACGGTCATCACCGTCAAGGGCCTGGATTCCACAGCCAAGGTTCCCTTTCCCTCCCCGACTACCTACGATGCCGCAGTACGTTATCATATGGAGATTTGCGCCCCCGTGTCGCGTCAATTCGTTTCCACTATCGCACAGTTCGCCCCCAACGACGAGGTCAAGGCTGAAATGGCCAAGCTGGGAAGCGAAAAGGATTATTTCCACGAGAAGGTGACAGATCGCAATTTGAATCTGGCGCAGCTTCTGGAAATTCTTTCCAACGGCGAGCCATGGGGAAAGATTCCCTTCTCTCTCATGATTGAAGGCCTGCTCAAGATTCAACCTCGCTATTACTCCATCTCCTCGTCCTCCCTCGTGCAGAAAGACAAAATCTCCATCACTGCTGTTGTCGAATCTATTCACAAGCCAGGTGCCCCTCATGTACTCAAGGGTGTCACAACAAACTACCTCTTGGCATTGAAACAGAAGCAGCATGGTGACCCCGATCCCGATCCACATGGACTCCAGTACTCTATCTCGGGACCACGCAACAAATACGACGGCATTCATGTGCCTGTACACGTGCGCCACTCCAACTTTAAGTTACCGTCCGATCCATCAAAGCCAATCATCATGGTTGGTCCTGGAACCGGTGTTGCCCCGTTCAGAGCATTTGTTCAAGAGCGCGCCGCGCAAGCCAAGGCCGGACAGAATGTGGGGAAGACGGTTCTGTTTTTCGGGTGCAGAAACAAGGCGGAGGATTTCCTATACCACCAAGAGTGGGATGTAAGTGTTGATCATGCGCCTTTACGAATACCTAGTGGCTAATACACGAGACAGAAATACAAGGAGGATTTGGGCGATAACTTTGTTCTCCATACTGCATTCTCCCGGGACGGCCCGAAGAAGGTCTATGTGCAGCACTTGATGGAGGACTGGGCCGAGGAGCTTAACAAACTTCTAGAGCAGAAAGCCTATTTTTACGTCTGCGGTGACGCGGCAAATATGGCACGCGAGGTCAACACCCTTCTGGGGAAGATCATCTCAAAGTACAGGAATGTGTCAGAAACGAAAGGCGAGGAAATCGTAAAGGCGATGAGAGCCTCCAACCAGTACCAAGAGGATGTTTGGTCATGATCTCCCGTCTAATTTTCTCCAGCATTTCACGGTCGTGCGGGTTTAGATTGGAGCGTATTTGGCGTTTGCTCATATGATTCCGGGTGTCTGAGAGGGGAACATTCGAGAATGGGCATGTTGATGGTTATCTTCTTTGCACTCAAAGCCCTCGTGGCTGCATTGCTACACTCCACTTCTTCTCTTTTACTGCCCTCTGTTTATCCGTATGGAAGTTACATAGAAAGACCTCAGCGACTCGACTAATAATTAGCGAAGCAAATTGTATCTTGATGTTGTGCCTGTTCATGTCGTGGTGCCTCACGCCAATGACTAAGCGCTCGCGAAGTGCCGCTCTTCTCAACCTCATCTCTTTCAACAATCGGCACGAATCTGGGCTGTAATCGATCACATCATCCTTATATTATTAATATCTCCCGTCTAATATGTGTGACACACGTACATGAGCTCTCGGTGATTGCTCTCTGTCTTGGTCACCTACGCTTTTAGAACGCGGAGATTTTCCATCGTTGCTTCATACTAAAGAGCAAACTCTTCGGGATCTGCCAGAAGCGTACCCTTCCAAGAGAAGTCGTGTTCCTCCAAACCAAGAATTCGCCTGCATGCTTCCCCAGCAGCCAGCCATTCGGTGGTTCAGATGAGGGCTATATTTCGCGATGATACGAACTTTTGCAAGACTTCGTCGGCTTCTAGCTGAGCCGTGTCATGCCTTGTACCACGAATGGCGACGCAAGAGGGCTAGAAGCGATGTCGTTCACCCCTTTCTTTGTCGCGAGCTAGAGCGGACCGACCCGATTTCCAGGTTTAGGGTTAGGGCCAGTAACATCAGATGGATTGCAGCGAAAGAGTTTCCAGAAACTTGAACGGTTCTGGAAAGCAGTTTGAGCGCTACGTCGACAGGAGAGGCACAACATACATGCCACGAAAGCTAATATATGGAAGGAGGGATTATAGGCGGACATGTGATAGCATCGTCCAATTATGCTGTCCGTCATGTGCATCTTTGCATACATGCCAATACAGGAGACTTGAGCCTTGGACTGGATCGGAACTCGCGATATCTCCCACCCTCGAACAGTTAGCGATAATCCTTTTTTTAGACCTGTGAGAACAACATCCCCAGCGATGCGTAATGTTTCAGAAAGCGACCAGCGGCTCGGATAGCTGCGTAGAGGAATCTGCGACACGCCCATTTGCGCCCACGATGCACGCGAAAAAGCACTCTTTCGAGGGAGGTTCGTAACACAGTGATCCACGAAATGCTTCAAATGCCCCTTTGCAGATGATCGTGAAGAGGACAGGCTGGCAAAAGTAGGACCTCCATACTGTCTTTGACTGACTGCGTACCCTGATGCGTCGAAGCTAAACAAGCCATTCGCAAGGTAAGCCTCAGTTCCCCAGACGCCCAATTTGCCCAAGAAATTGGGTTGTGCAGATAGTGCACTTACCACCAATGTCTCTAATGGTTGTAACGTTTCTTTCCAATTATCAGGAGGCTGGAAATGTCCGCAATGGGATTCGGTGCTAGCCCTTGCTTCCTGTATTACCGTCACAAGCAGATCGGGACTTTCTCAACAACGCCAGCATCTAGGAGACGAACTGCTGCATCTAGGCAGCGGCGTGAGGAGGCTCTGTACCATGGCCTAAAGGGCGCCGACTTCAACGTCGACTGTGGGTCTGTACGCCGGCGACTTTGAAGCCTTGAGACTTTATCTGTTCCACTTAACTAACAAAGGCAGCCACTGCGGCAATGCAGCGGCCCGTCGCCGAGTGACAACTTCGCTATATATGCGCAAAGCTATTTCTAGTCTTGCGGGTAGAGGTAGGGTATAGTCGTGGTAAGAATTCTTCCCTGCTTGTGTAGCGTCGCTAACATGCTGCAAGCTAACCCCTAATCTGATGTCAAACGCACGACGCACTACATTAATCCTCGACGGGTCGTTGCGCGCTCCCGAGCGCCGCGCAACATGGGAGGAGATTGGGAGGAGATGAAAAAGCGACAGATCAGATCTCGGCATGCAAGACGTTCAGCCAAGCACATCGCGCCTCGCTTGAACACGACCTGCAGAGGGAGGGTGAGGGTGAATGGATGACGTCCCAATGGATGATGGAGGTGATCTGGCACTGCTCAGCCCTACCTGCAAGGGCGCGGATTCTGCTCCCGCTTTGATGGAAAAAAGGTCCGCTGTGAGTAGAAGCTTGACTGCAGATGGTGGCGCTCCATTGACGGGCAAATGCTACATCTTCGTCTCAGAGAGGCATGGCGGGACAGCAGCAGATGCAGGCAGTAGTGTGCACAAATTGATGTGACCTCGCACCGTCTCTATTTACTGCAGGCTCATAGGCGTCCTATCCCTGACCTCTATACCAGTCGCAGCACCGTCTGCACAGTGCACTAATGGTGGTCAATTAAAGTAGCGCCTCTCCCAGCGCGGTGAGGCAAGCAGCACACGCACCGCAGAGCCCTTTTCCGCAAGCAAATACAGACATTGATATTGAAACAGTTCTTCCGCAGCATCACTTAGGGGACGCCGCGCAAGAAGACATCTGGAGCGTAGGAACGAGAACGAAGCGTCTTGCACGCGTGGCCCAAACGTCGCTCCCGGGCTCCCTGTGGCTGCCTGCATTGGTATCTGTTTGCAATTACTTTGTCTGCTTCTCTCTGGAAGGTGAGTCTCTCCTCTACCGTTTGATTTTTGCCGAGGACGCGCCGGTGTGGAAGGCGGTGTTGCTCACCACCTCACCTGCGGCTTCACCAACGCTCCTCCTCCACGGCACCCACCCGAGCCCAACCTTTTTTTTCGCTGCCCTCCCCCATTTCTCTCGCTGTCTTCTTTTCTCTTCTTTACCACGCTTCTTTCTCACCACTACGCTTCAGTGGCCACATTCTTTGTAGCTTTTCACAGGTTAGTCCTCTCGCATCACAGCCGAGCACCGTCTCTCACCGAGCACCGCTAACATCATGCCTGGCAGCTTTGGAGTCACTGCAGTCCTGCACATTGCAAAAGTTTGAAATTTCCGACTCAGTAAGTCCACCAGCCCTCTCGTCTCTTCATCTTCTCTCTCACTCCTTCAACCCGGCGGCGATATGTCATGTGCGTCTGCCGAAGCCTCACCTCCCAAAGTCTTCGCCACCATCACTCACCATACCATACCCCAGTCGCCTGTACCCGGCTCATTTCCAATAAGACGTTATAAGAAGATTTTTCGGCTAATATTTTAACCTACAGAGCACTTCCATTTCTTTTGCATCTCAGTCGGCTCGACCATTATCTTCGTTTTCTCCGTAGAGTTCCTCTCCGCAGGCGTGAAAACGTTCATTGTCCCACCCGTCTCATCTGCACTCCTTCAACGCTATAGGCACCTCTATTCGTCGTTCCTAGAGCCTTCTAGCTTCTATTCGACTCTCTTCAATTCATTACCGAACAACAAGCGTCGTAAAATGGCTACCAACTCTCGCCAGCACAATTACCAGGCATCTACTGGAGGCTACAAGGGCCAGACCATGTTGACCCACTACGGTCAACTTGGCCATAGCTACGGTACGGCTCAGTATCTCCCACGAGGACTCCCTATGTCTCCTCATTTCGGCGATAACAACATGCAAAACCTCGCGAACAGCATGACCGGCATGAATATTCATGCCTCATACGGCTCTTCGGGCACCTCTAAGTCAGGCGGCTCTATCATGTCCACCACGTCGTCTGAGTACGGTGGCGTTCCGTTCTCGCAAGGCCAAGGTCTGTGGGTCCCCAACCAGCATGTCCTGAGCAATATGTACCAGGTCGTGCCCGGTGGTAATCAGACACAATCTGGAATGGGCCATTCACCAAACGTGTATGGTCATGGAGCCTTCGCCCCACAAGCTGCATATCAATACAGTCAGGCTATAGTCGAGAACAGCCCCATGGCGCCGGGATGGGCATCTCGCGTCTCCTCAGGCGATATGCCGTCGCTCATGGCACCACGACGGGACTCAGTATCCTCCAATGAAAACGACATCCCAGGCACTCCGTACACTAGTAGCGGTGTCTATCGTTATGGGTCATCCACCGCCATCATGGATCGCTCCCCGAGCGCGATTTACACCAACAGCGCTACTCCGTCACCCTCACAGCTAACACACCAGTACCCGATCGTGGCCCCGCTCCAGAAGCAACATAGCATGCCCATGCTCCCACCACATCTGATGGCCTTGGTACACAAGGAACCACCGATCCCCCGCGCTATTCCTGCCCCGAACTCTCCTCTCAAGCCACTCGATCGTAGTTTGGAGAACAAAACCGGAGAGACCAACGTCTACATTCGCGGCCTGCTTCCGGAGACGACTGACGAAATGCTCCACATGTGGGGTAAGCGATTCGGCGACATCCAAAGCTCCAAGTCCATCATCGACCTGAAAACAAACCTGTGCAAAGGGCAAGCTGCCTTCCTCGTACCATTGCTAGATTCCAACTGACCATTTCCTTTTAGCTTTGGTTTCATCAAATACCACAACTTCGAGGACGCCGAGGACTGTATCCGTGGCTTCCATTATCTGGGCTACGAAGTCAGCTTCGCGAGGGTGAGTTCACACATGCCTCCGACCTGCGAGTGATTGACACTTTGTTAACCATTTCTAGGAGTCGTTTTACGCCAAGCTCAAGAAGTTCGCTGATGACAACAACACTAACCTCTACGTCTCGAACATACCCAAGAACATGAACGAGCATGTACGTTGCTGCTGCCCATTCCTTAAACTGAGATGTCACTGATGCTAACCTCGGAAACAGGAACTTGGTGAAATCTTTGCCCCACACAAAGTGTGCTCGAGTAGGATTCTTCGTGACGCTCATGGCATTGGCCGTGGCGTTGGGTTCGCTCGGTACGCTATATTTTGCCCCATAGAACACTCATCTACCCTCCGCTGACTCTTCTTAGGTTCGAGACTCGCGACGTTTGTGAGGAAGTCATCAAGAAGTTCAACAACATGCCAGTGTCCAAAACCGGTGGCGACGAACACTTAATTCAAATCCGCTACTCCGATACACAAGAACAAAAGATGCTCAAGCAACAGACCGTAGCGGGTCGTATCTTCCGTGCTGCAGAGTACGAGGTTGGTGTGGCCCAAGCCCGAGCACAGGGAGTACCTGATCGATACCTTACCATGTCACCCGATGAGCAGAATGCTGCCAATGAGTTCGAGCTCTTCCTCCAGGGCCAGACGCAAGCGAACCCTGACTCTGTCACATAGAGATCTTACTAACTTGCCTTCCAGCAACCCACCCCATGCACCGTATGTCCAGCAGCCCCGCTTCCGAGCACCATGGGCACCGACAGTTCCATCCACACTCGGGACGTTACATTCAGCGATACACCCTATGGTCCAGGCTGGGATCAAGGTCGAGCATAACGGAGCCTCCGATCATAGTGCAGAGATCAAGACGACTCCCTCCACTCCCGTCAAAATAGAGGATAATTCTGGTTCACCAAGCCGGGTCTCTGCTTGTAACGAGTAGATAGACTCACGCCACGCGTCTTCCAACTCCGACTTCAAGTCTCCGTATACCGCTGTGTATACTTACTTTCCATAACTGTTTCTCCAGCTGCATCGACTTTACGTATCCACAGAAGACCTTTTTGGACGCCGACTATATACAAAAAGCATTTCACAGCGAGTCAGCAAAAAAGAAACACAGCATGAAACATGCTCCGCATCGTTGGCTTCTCCGACATTCTACATATCATTGGCTGCCAACCTCGTGGCTGCCTCTGCTCAAGACTTTATTTCTTTCTTCGGGCCACATATTCCTGTCGTCTGCACGCTAATACCCCATCACCCCATTTCAACGGACAAGCCTGTAGTTCGACCTACGGTCATGGTGTATCTATCCTCATCTCACCCAACAAATAGCTGGTTTCCACCTTCACTAACTTCTTCTTTCGCTTTCTTACTCAGCTACTGTCGCTTTGGGTCACGGCCCGGATTCCTAGAGAGTTATCGCAGTACTGCAGTATCTGTTAGCATTTTGCGGAAGAAAGATGGCATCCGGTGGGCAATGATGATTTTCTTTAGCATCCATAACGGGACAGTTTCAGATGCAGCGGCGATGGCCAGGGGCCTACGGAGGATCTTGTCGTAGTTTCGATACTTCGCAGTATGATAGATCTTTCTTCTGGGTTGGCCATGCTGTCATCACTCTGGCTTGTGAGGCTGTGTGATATATTTTGTGCCTTCATGAATGGTAGCATGTCAGGAGTATTCCTCGCTCGATGAGCATCAGCTCACGGCGTCGAAGGCACCCCATGCTCCTGGCTATCAAGATCTTGCCACACTTTGTGTCATTAATTTCATATCTCGATGCTGGAAGCCATGTTTCTCCATGTGGTAGTTATGACATGCTGGAGATACGATGTACGAGCATTACATCGTTTGTTGACCTTCGAGTCTTCTTCCTTGGTCAAAGAGGGAGGTCCCAATATATCGGTGTATACATCGATTATTCAGTTGAGCTGATGGATTCTGCTAGCTGCTGGCACAGGTACAATGGCGTTTATGAAAGCAGCTAGGCGAGGAGGGGACGTGTGCAGTGGAATTTACGGCAATGATGGGGAAAAGAGGAAGATTTGGGTTGGGAGAAGATGAGTCGAGGTTGGGGTAAACGGAGCATGGTGAGAAGGGCAGGGTAAAGTGTCTAGTTGGGTTTTTTGAGGTGTCGAGGTGGAGGGGATGGATAGATGATTAGGCGGAGGGATGGTGTTAGATGGGAGTATGGATCTGGGACAAGGCTAGATATGGTGTTGAACTGGGATCGGCTGCAACACAGACGGGATGAGACTGGCGGCGACGATCGATGGCAAGACACAGCGATTACATCTTGACTGGAACGGACGGCATGCTGATGTGGTAGAGCTGGAAATTTTGTTATGTGTGTCTATGTACTACCTAAGTTTTTAGTAAGAACCTCGCACACATGGTCTCGAAATATGTGGGTATCGCTGAGAAAGAAGAGGATAAAAGGGGCTCATATCGACCACCCCGCTTTCGCTTTTGCAGATTTGGTTGACTTGCTGCCGCCGAATTTTGAAGGGGTGGGGATGGGAGGTTTACATTCGCTGAGATCGGGGAGAGGGTCGTTGTCCCGGATGTCGAGGATGGTCATCTGGGAGGCGAGGGTGGAGTGGCTGATGTCTTTTACGGCGAGGGGGCCGTCAGACGTGGGAGTTTCTTCGAGTGGGACGAGGTCCTCTGTTTCAATTTCCTGCTCTAGATCGCTTCCTTCGTCCGCATCGCTACCATCCTCGCGCTCGGCATTTCCTGCGTCGCCGTCTACGCCGTGCTCCTTCATGTACGCAGCGAGCTCCTTTGCCATTTTCTTGCTGAAGCCAGACGCCTCGACTTCGACGTCTAATCTCTTCTTAATAACCTTGATGGAGTCTTGGAAATAAGGGCCGGGCTCGTCGCTTGTGAAGCCGAAGCGGCGAGAGAAAAAGCGCTTGATGCATGCCACATCGCGGTCGAAGTAGTATTCGGCGTTGGCGTGGTCGATGGAAACCATTTGTGGGAAGTCGATTATAGTGGGGATAAGCGTGACGCTGCCGCCCTCTTTGTCTTTGTCTCTCTCTTCAACGAGGATGTTGAACTCGTTGAAGTCACCGTGGATGAGGCCATATTGTGCGAGTTGGACGATGAGCGAGAGGAGTTCGGCGTAGAGGCTCGCGGGGTCGCCAACACTGGAAATTTGACGTAGGGGAAACGAGTCGATGAGACTCATAACGACCGTGTGTCTGCTCTGACCGACCGGCTCCGGGACGGGGAAGCCTTCTCTCCGCAGTGCCTTCATGAACTCGAATTCTTTCAATGCCGCCAATCTGGACATGTACATCCAGGATCCGGAGTTACGGTTTCGCAGATAGTCCCGATTTGCCTTCACGGTGCGGAAGGAGATGCGGCCCAGGCGGTGGATCTTGAGCACGAGCTGCTTGCCCGTCTCGTCTGCGCACACATAGATGTCTGACTCTTTCCCGACGCCAATCTGGTTCCCCACCGAATACATGACGCCCGACTTGGTGTGGGTATGGAGAGCGAGGTAGTCAAGCCCGCCGTAGGTGAGGCGGTAGCCGTCATACTTTGCATTCTTGACTTTGGCAATGAGTCCAATTTTGGCGAGATTCGAAATACTATTGTGCACGCCCGAGCCGGACCTGATGCCCGCGATCTGGGCGATCAGCGGCGTGGGCACAAGTTCATGGTTGCGGCTGCCCATCTCTGCCTGTAAATATCTTCATCAGCGGTTAGTCCCAGGTCCCCCACTATGACGAAGCGGGATGCAGGAGCGCATACGGCAGTGAGGACACGCCAGTCGTCCGGAGACAAATAGCGGATGTTCTTGACGTTGAGCTTCATGGCGGCGGTCGTCTGAAACGGTTCCGCTGAGATTTCGGAGGGGTTACTGGGGAATGCAGTAAACTATGCTGCTCGTGAAATAATTTTGGACGCTTCTCGAAGTCTAAGCTTCCGGTTGGAGCGCGCGGCTTGGCGTCGGCCTCCGCGCATCGAGCTCGCAACCTCACCCACAACATTCTCATCAACACTCTCTCCACACTCCACCACCCCTCTTGAGCGCCCTCACATCCCTCCATCTTGAATTTCTCCCTCCTAGACACGACTTTTGACCATCCTCCCCGATCCCACTCTCCCGTCGAGCTAAAGAGACGCTTCGCCGCTTGCCCTAGCTACAGCTTGTAATCACCATCATGGTAAAGGACGACGAGAAGAAGCCCACGACTGCCGACAAAGGCAAGGGCAAGGCTGTGAATGGGGATGCTGAGAAGGAGGTGAAGAAGGACAAGGATGGCAAGCCGATAGAGGACAAGAAGGGCGTGATGCCGGCTGGTATGTTTTCCCTGCGGGACTGCCGCCACATGTGCGTGCTTTGGAATTATATTGATCTGAATATGCAGAGGAGCTCAGTGAGGAGGACCAGCAGCTTAAGAGCGAACTCGACATGCTCGTCGAGCGGATACTGGTACGTGGGCTAATTCCAGATGCATGCATATCTCTCGAATGCCTGCAGCTTGCGCTGACCTCAGATGCACTTCCTAGGAGCCCGACACAAGCCTCTACAAGCCTGCCCTCGAGAAGATCAAGGAGTTTATCAAGACGTCGACGAGTTCGATGACGGCCGTGCCAAAGCCCCTCAAGTTTCTGCGTCCACATTATGAGAACCTGGAGAAGGCGTACGATTCGTGGCCAGCTGGGGACAACAAGGTAGGCGTTCATGATGTGGGGAAATCCAACGCAGAATACTAATAGGACCAGAAATCCTTTGCCGACATGCTCTCCGTTCTCGGCATGACCTACTCCGACGAAGACCGCCTCGACTGCCTAAAGTACCGTCTACAGGCGCCCTCCACAGATCTCGGTTCATGGGGCCACGAGTACATGCGCCATCTCTCCCTTGAAATTGGCAGGGATTTCCAGAAGCGACTGAACGACGACCAGTCGGTCGATGATATCACAGATCTCGCCCTGACACTCGTACCATTCTTCCTGAAGCACAATGCCGAGGGAGATGCTGTGGATATTCTGTCTGAGCTTGAGATGATTGACCAGATCGAGAAATACCTGGACGAGAACACATATGCGAGGGTGTGCTTGTACATGATCAGGTAAATTGTGTCTTTCTAACTTTCTAGAAGTCTTTTTTAACTCTACTAGCACCGTACCGTTATTAACGTTCCCCGAAAATGACAACTTCCTTCGTACCACATACGATATCTACCTAAAGTACAAACAATACACACAGGCGGTCGTCATTGCCATACGGTTAAACAATCGGGACCTGATCGAGGAGACATTCAACGCTACCGAGGACAAGGCGCTCAGGAGGCAAATCGCGTTCCTCATTGCCCGACAGCGGATATGGTTTGATGTATCTGAAGATGACGACCCGGAGCTTCAGGAGTGCCTGAACAACACCAAGCTACCTGATCACTTCAAGGCGCTAGGCAAGGAACTCAACATCCTCGACCCCAAGACGCCGGACGATATTTACAAGACACATCTCGAAAGCAGCAGAACAGCAGGCTTGACCAATACCGACTCCGCCCGCCACAATCTCGCCTCCGCCTTTGTCAACGCCTTTGTAAATGCAGGCTTCGGAAACGACAAGCTGATGCTCAACGCAGATAGTAAGAGCAGCTGGGTGTGGAAGACGAAGGAGGAGGGCATGATGTCCACGGCAGCCTCTATAGGTTTGCTCATGCTATGGGATGTTGAAATGGGTCTGGACAAGATTGATCCCTACACCAACGTTGAAGAGGATCTCATTAAGGCTGGTTCTATGCTTGCCACGGGTATCTTCAACTCCGGCGTGCGAATGGAATCAGATCCAGCAATGGCCCTGCTTGGTGATGAGGACAACCTCAATCACAAGAGCGTCAACATCCGCATGGCGTCGATCATGGGTCTCGGTCTCGCGTATGCAGGGTCTAACAAGGAAGAGCTCCTCGAGATTCTCCTTCCCATCGTTACCGACACATCTCTCGACATGCAGCTCTCAGCCATGGCCGCACTGTCACTCGGCTTGATATTCGTAGGCTCGGCAAACGGCGAGGTTGTCGACGCCCTGATGAATACCCTCCTGGACGAGGACAGGTCGTCGCAGCTCAAGGATAAGTGGACTCGTTTCATGGCTCTTGGTCTTGCGCTTCTCTTCTTTGGCCAACAAGAGAATGTTGACATCATCATCGAAACTCTCAAAGCTCTCGACCACCCCATGTCCAAGCCCACTTCAGTCCTCGCGGAGGTCTGTGCTTGGGCAGGAACTGGCGCGGTGCTTAAAATCCAGCAGCTTCTCCACATCTGCAATGAGCACATTGAAGATGATAGCGAAGAGAAGAAGGGCGATGAACTGCTCCAATCCTATGCTGTAATCGGTCTATCATTGGTCGCGATGGGCGAGGACGTCGGCCAGGACATGATTCTAAGAACCTTCGGCCACTTGATGCATTACGGTGAACCCAACATCCGAAAGGCAGTTCCCTTGGCTATGGGTCTTATCAGCCCCAGCAACCCGCAAATGAAGATCTACGATACCCTCTCCAGATATTCTCACGATAACGATAACGACGTCGCCGTTAACGCCATTTTCGCCATGGGTCTTGTCGGAGCTGGCACCAACAATGCTCGTCTTGCGCAATTGCTCAGACAGCTCGCAAGCTACTATCACCGCGATCCGAATGCTCTATTCATGGTGCGCATCGCTCAGGGTCTCCTACACATGGGCAAGGGCACTCTCTCAGCGAATCCCTTCCACACCGATCGCCAAGTCCTTTCTCGTGTCGCGTCGGCAGGTCTACTCACTGTCCTCGTGTCTCTCATCGACGCCAAGTCGTTCATCCTTGGCGATTCGCACTACCTCCTCTACTTCCTGGCTACGGCCATCTCGCCGCGCTTTCTCATTACCTTAGACGAGGACCTCAAACCACTGACTGTTAACGTCCGTGTCGGCCAGGCAGTCGACATCGTAGGGCAGGCGGGTCGACCGAAGACCATCACTGGGTGGCAAACACAGAGCACGCCTGTGCTGTTGGCACATGGAGAGCGAGCGGAGTTGGAAGACGAGAAGTATCTCAGTTTGAGTAATGTGTTGGAGGGAGTAGTGATTCTGAGAAAGGTATGTTAATCCTTTACCCAAGGGCTGTTATGATCTTCACGATAAACGACTGCTAACATGCTGTGACAGAACCCTGACTGGATCGACTGAAGAAGCGACGATGGAAAGCGGTATACGGCTAGTTACTGGGCAGACCAATAATTCTGCCTTGATCACTTTTGGCATTCTGATAGAGGCTACGATTCCCAAGGCTCCTTTTCAAAGGGGCGGATCGTTGTATATATAGATGCGCATCAGAGTACGAGTGGACGAACGGAATTGAAGTGAATAAAGTATTTAGTATTCATACCTACACTGCATTGCTTACATTAACCACGCCGTAAAATCCATACGTTGTGCCGCTGCAGGCATGATGGTCCCATCGCTCAACAACACCGTTGGCATATTATTCTTCATAGGGAGGAGGCTTCTCGTACAGCGATAGTGTCTCTCCGTGCTACCACGGCTGTGCACCAAAGAAGAAAATAGGGGTTATATTCACGCGTAGTAGTATTATTTGTCCCTGGCGCTGGACCTCGGGCGCTGATCTGGGAAATCATCGCTCACCACCAAATTAACAAATGTAATTAGGTAATCTTCCAAGTTCTATTACCTGGTAAATCCTTTGCGACTATTATCGCATGCATCGTCTCTACTATCTTTTCCATGTCACCTGAACTATGCGCTGGCACTTCTGATCCTCCAGACACTACCCACTTGACGTCAGTATTATCACAAACCGCGTGATTTTGGAAGATGCGCGATTCTGGGTCTGCATCATTCGATCTATCGACTAGATCGCGTCTGGGAGTTGTCCACTACTTCTGAACGAACCCCTGCTCAAGCCCCTCTCTTAGATATTGATAAAGAGAACAATAGATAGAGGAGTGGTACATAGTAGAGCTAAGGGAAAGTGAAGATCTGGGAGATGTGACAGGCTGAGTATGAGCAGGGGATTCGGGCATTGAAATTTTGAAAGTCTTACACCTCACTGTACATCATTGAGAATCTTTTTGGGGAGATTTGCGAATTAAAAGTCCACATATGTCGATGATCTTCCACTGAAAACACCAATTCACCGCGTTCTCGTCCCATTTCATTCCATTTCTACCCCAACACCTTCCTCACCACATCTTGACTTCTTCCTCATTTCCTCCCTCCTTTTTGTCCTTCAGTCCTTCCATCCGCACGAATCACACCGACAAACGTCAAACTCGGCTCCAGTTAACCCGCCCTCATACTCAACCTCTCATCTCTCATTGACCTATTCCGTTGCATCATTCCCATATAGCGCTGCTTGATATAGCGCTGCTTGATGAATGCCTACTTTGCATCCGGGTAGCTCTATGGTGCTGGACTGAGATATTGTGTGAGGATAGTTTCAGGGTAGTGGGGAGTGAGTAGTGCGCTGGAGGATAGAGGGAGATTGGGATGGGGATGGGAGAGGGCAAGGTTGTTGACGTGCTTTACCACTCAGCCGTGCTGGTGTAGGAAGAGGGTGCGGGGGTAGAAGTTGGTGCTAAATGCGACTTACAAAGTCCAGTAGGGATGGTGAAGACCTAGGTCGTGATTTTGGATGTAGTGGTATGTGGATGTATTGAATAAGGTGTCTGACATATCTTTATCTTCGATGCTTCGAAGCCTATTTTTTATGTCGTGATGGGACGAATTTTGATGGAGAGATTGATTCTACAGAGTTGAGTCACATGAGCAAACATAGAGGCGACTCATCATGTGACCCACAGGCCGATAATACGACTCAAACTCGAACTTTACGCGCACACACTTGCCTATACACAAATAAAAAGGCCCAACTAGCTAACCCCCACCCGAATCTCCCGCTATCTCTTAGTCTACTGCGTCCCCTGTGCCTCTTTTCCGCTGGCTCGGTCAATGAACTCATCCTCAAGGATGCGCACAGCTGGAACTGGAGAGTTAAGTGATACACAGCAGACGCATTATGATGACTCAGTTACGCTCAGTAAGATCAAGTATCCGCAGAACCGTTAAAGACATGGGCCCAGAAGAGGCCTACACGTTTTATTATCTGGTGGTATGAGAGGGAGAGGACGAGATGGTTTAGAGATGGGAGTGTGAGACAGTGGGGTGGAAAGGGGAGAGATGTGATGCTAGGGCATAGAGAGACTGAGAATATTGGAGCATCAGTTTAGAAATGCGGCTTTGGGGCGGTATCCGAGCGAGAGAATGATTGTGAAAAAGAGGGAGGATAAGATAGAGGAGAGGAAAGAAGATGAGATGGATGTGAGTGACTTGGACGAACAGATGATGGCGTGGTTGAGAGTATATGAGAAAAGAGAGTAAGGATGAAGAGGGGGTGAGATGTGAGCTAGCGGGCCGTATTTACCAATTGCAAGTTCCAAAAAGGGGGATGGATTTGAGTTTTGCGGACAAGCCTCCTTTGTTTCCGCAACATTTTGTGAACTAAGGCGGCTTGGCCAACTCGAAGGGAGACACGACACAAGACGGTCATCTGCTGCATCAAAAGGCTGTTGCCTGCGCTTAGCCACCTTATGCCTGTCATGGTTATGTGAATGCCTAGAGTGCTGCGTGGACAGTTTCTCGTTGTAGATCTGATCGCAGCCACTCACAGCTCAGCGGGCTATGACGTTTTAGCGTAGCCAACGGGCAAGCTTGGCGGTCTCACTGGCGAGCTTTGTGCAAGGTTGTCCATTGCGCGCAACACCAACACGCAACCGCAACCGCAACCTGACAGCTGCCACGCTTCCTCACCACTCTGTTCTCTCCGCAATTATCGCTCTGCCATTGTGTCCATCACGCTCGCCGGCTCATCCACGCTGCGGTACCCCCATCTCTCCCGTGCACCCACCATGGACTTCTCAGACATCTTGTACGTTTCTGCGCGCCGACGGAGCTCCTCGAGAACAGCCTCCCTGTCCCCCTAGGCACTTCGAGGCGTCCATATTGTGTGATGAAGGCTGACGCAATTGCAGTCGCATCGTGAACTTCGCCGTGGCCGTGTTCATGGTGCTCGGCGGCGTCGCGAAGCTGTTCCCCATCGGCATGTGAGTTTGCCCCCGTCACATCCATCCGAACCACCCCCTGGGCGTCGTCGAGTACGATATCACGTAGACTTTCTTTCGGCGCGCTCGATGCAGATTGACTACGTTGCGGATCTCGGGGTGCGGATACAAGATGCACGACAAAAGTCATTTCAAGGAGTTGCGTGGTGCTGATCAAGTACGGTAGCTCTAATACTATTCTCGGAGTATACATTATCATCTTTGGTGCCTGTAAGTAGCCTCAAGATTATTTACATTAGGGCGTTGCTAATAGGACGCGCAGCTACGGCGCTTCTTGGTTCGTACCTATCTCCTTAACACCCTACCCTACTGGGCAGCCGCTCCCCTCAACAGAAAGCTATTTGGAGAGTTTGGCAGCATACGTTGTTTACCGTGGGCGGGCGGGCTGCTGTTGATTACGGGATAGTCATGAAGTTCCCACCGAACGGCTGGCATCTCCGATGGTGGTAGTAGTGGATGGGGCTAACACAGTACACAGAGTTCCAAATCCCACAACAAGTTGCACGTTATGCATCGTTCATGTTCTCCTTCCTCGGACGTGGAATCTGTGAGTAGCGCTGCATCGCATAACAGAACCCGACTTACTGTAACCCAGTTTACGTTTTCATTGGCTCAGCCATTGTCGAGGTAGGATGGTACCACTGGCTGCCCGGTACCATCGTTGGCATAATCGGTCTCGGATACGTGGTCCTCGAGTACATCCCTAGCATTGAGCCGCCGGCGAACATGCGGTATGTCTATCCCCGCTAGCGTTTTGCAGCCATGCTTGATCCTGATCCTAATTCCAGCGACAGTGATGCGGACGCCGGCTGGGGTGCCGAACAAGTCTAATCATCCTACCCACAAGACGAGGACGGCGGTCGATGAATCCTCGCGCGCATCGGCCCGGGGGCTATCAAGGCACCTGGGCACGAAGCAGCGCTGTGACTATTCTTGTACGCATGTATGTGTATTACGGAAACCCTCTTGGAGCCGGACTGGATGGGTTTTTGTTTTGGCGTCAATCGAGTTTCTATCTTGTATGTGAACTGCACCTGGGCACTGGGAAAAAGAGATTGGTTGGAGGACACGTTTTGGTTCTTTCACAGGAAGTGATTGGGAGCGCAGGTCGAGCCTCTGTTAGATATTGTTTAGCTGCTTCAATCAACCGAAGCTGCCCCCCTGTGGACCACAATAGGCTGTTGCGCTTGTGCCTAGTTGCCGGTGGCGCATATGCTACTCTTTTGGTGATGCCGTGATTGGGCCCGCAGACCAGGTTGGAGCAGATTTTGTCCATGAGGGAAGACCATCGCAGTGTGGATATTCGATATAGCTCGCGTTTGAGTGGCCTATATTTTTTTTTTCGCAGGCGTGGTGAACTGCTTTTTCCGACGCCACCTCAAGACAGGGCGACCCCAAAAATATCGGGCCTTTATTATGTGCTCAAGCTCGTCCGAAACGCTCGCGGCCCTGGATGTTGAATCCGCACATAACCCCGTCCAAAGGCGTGCTGGTGTGCAGAATGCTGGTGCTGTCGCCCCCCAGACGGATTACATTGAAGCAGGTGCTAGTGGCTGGGGCGAGACGCTGCTTAGCATTAGCCGGCTCCTGATTGGCCGTGCTTTCACCGAAAGTCGATGGCACTTTCACTCCCACGGGCTGCAACGCAGCGACCGAGACACGCAGCACGTATCGTATCGCGTCGCGAGCTGACAGATGACGAGGACCCTCCTCCGCTCGCCGCTCGCCATCGCTGGTAAGACAGAGCTCACGTAAAAAAGCTTGTTCTGTCCGCAAGTGAGCCACGCAAGCAACAACCACGGGGGAACCAAGCTCCAGGGCAGCCCGCATATCACCCTAGGTCACCCCAGGTCACGCTCCCGCCACCACCTGTGCTGTATCTGTACCTCGCTCTCGCAATCAGATCTTGCTCCCTCAAAGTTCCGCGTAGTGGCCTCAGTGATACCACTCCAGCGCAGCCAGCCAGAGGACAGGCCGATTCCGCCCATCAGTTCCACACGCCTCAACCTCCAAGGTTCGCAGCTACATTGTGCTCCTTCCCCGGCCTGTCTGGCTCCGGCACGGTCGTCTAGACACCATGGCGACTTCTACGGGAAGCGGAGGCACGTCGCTCGCTCCCACTCCTGCGCATCCTCATCATATGTCCAGAGAACCCAGCCGGGAAGACATTGAGATGGCCGAGAACCTTAGCTTGCTGAACCATTCCCAAGACGCGAGCACTCCAAGGACGATGTCCGCTCCCCAGGAACAGCAATCTGCCACTGCGCCGGGAGGCCGGAGCCCCGAGATTTATCACTCACTCGAAGACACGCTGGCTTTCCAGCAGGGCGGACAACCAGAGCAAACCCCAAGGCCAGCACCAACACCATCTGCGCCCCAGCCTAGCACGACTGCAGGAAATGCTCCCCTGACGGGACAGGTCTGCAGGTGCGTACCCAACATCTTCTGCTCGTTATATCGCAACGGGTCTCGCATTTTCCTTGCATTCTTTCGCACTCCCTGATATTCGTACTAACCTACATCAAGCAATTGCGGGACGACAAGAACGCCGTTGTGGCGTCGCTCGCCGTCTGGCGAGACAATCTGCAACGCCTGCGGTCTGTATCTCAAAGCACGGAATCAATCTCGACCAACAAATCTCAAGCGCCCTCAACCCCCAGCCATTGCGTCTGTCCACGAAAACCAAGCTCCAGGTCAGAGCCATGACAGAAGCGCCTCTCCTGGAAATGCCGCCGCATCTCCAAGAGGTGCCATTTATGTTACTGCCGACCAAGTCTCCACGGGTACGTGTCCGGGCGGCGGTAGATGTAATGGCACTGGAGGCCAGCAAGGCTGCAACGGATGCCCCGCCTACAACAATCGTGTCTCCAAGACTGCTCATCTCGCTCTCGCCCAAGCAAATGCCACTTCCGGCTCAACAGAACCTCGCGCCAACGATGGAGCAGGTCAGGCCGTGGCGACTGGAGCAACGAATGTCATTCCAGCCTGCCAGAATTGCGGAACTACCATAACGCCACTCTGGAGGAGAGACGAAGCTGGACATATCATATGCAATGCCTGTGGTATGTTACATGAAATCTTAGCCCCTTACCACGCGTAAAGCGGTGAATCAAGCTAATTGCTGACCCACTTAAAGGTTTATACTTCAAGCTTCATGGTACACATCGACCCGTCGCAATGAAGAAGCAAGAAATAAAGCGTCGGAAACGCGTTGTACCAGCTGCACCGGGAGAGGGTGGCACACAAGCTGCTTCGTCCATCACCAGCTATTCGCCCCAACAGCGCGCAACACAAACACCAATGTTCGAGTCATCCATCTCACCAGAACCATCAACTGCAATCGAAACCAGCGAACACTACCCACCGGAACCTCGAGGACCCCTTGCTATCGACTTTACGAACTACCACAGCAATGCATCCCTTTCCACAGGCCCCCCGGCTTCTTCGACAGCAGCTGTTGGCGCACCGTCTCCGAGGAAGCGCAGCCGGAGTGCCACGATGGAGTCGGAAGGAGCACTGCAGGCCCCCGAACACCCTATGCCACATCGCCCGAATCCGATTTCATCCATCCTGAACCATCCTACGGCCCCAGACTCAAATATTGATCCATCGCTATCTGGCATCTCCCGACAAGCCGGAGAACCGTCAGCTCGGTATGGAAGTGGAGGGACTACTGCCAGCCCGGCACCGAACTCAGCGAGGAAGGAGTGGCTGAAGCGCGAGACGGAATTCATGAAGCAAGAGCTGGCGAGGAGGCAGAAAGAACTAGAGGAGTTGGAGAGCTTGGAAGGGTAATAAGAGGAGGGGCCGCCTATTCCAATGTGACGGCAAAAAGTTGGTGGTGGATGGGGATTCAAAGGATGGATGTGAGCAAGGATATGTGCTTTTCCTTTCTCCAATACGGACACCGACACAGATCACAGGACATATGACATACGAACGGTAACGATATTATGAACAAGGGCGAATGGCCTACAGTCGGGTCTCGGAACCTGACGAAGGGATTTGTGGAGTTTGGTCTCATTTGTCTCTTCTTCTAACTTGCGTCATGGTTGCGAAAAGCGCTCATAGCACGGCGTCAGGTGCGACTCGAATTATGCTGGCATGGATTGCCAGTGTTACTACTGTCGCATTGTCTGCATCCGCCGTCTCTTGTATATATATATGTATCTTATTTCCTCTCACAAAAGGAGAATGAAAGAGGTATGTAGTAAGACAGCATAAGATCAAGATCTAGACAATTCACCTACCCCTCCACTTTCATTACACCTGCCAGAGCTTCCATAGATCCAGTTTTACTGTAGTCTAGCGCGTGCTGTCTTTACTTCTGTTGTCCATCTTTCCATTTATCATTCCCGGTTTCCTCAACGGTCGAATCTAGGACGACAAGTAGTGTCTGTAATTTTTCTTTCTTCCTAAATGGGGACTCGGGGGCTCGACATGTCAGCCCATGTCCCGCGCATAGCGGAGTATTACGCAATCGAAGGCTAGACCGGAGTCGAACATGCAGGAGGGGAGATTGGGAGGAGATTGGGGGGTCTTGGGTGCAGGATAGTATTCTGGGTACGTTGAAGAGTAAGCGCTGCTATAGTGAGAAGAGCATGAAGAGCATGAGGAAGAGGAGCGTAGTAGAGAGGGGAGTGTCAATGTGCACGGGAATATACAAGGGGTTGGCTGAGGGATGGCTGTGGGCGGGTTTGCCGCCTGGGGATGTGGCGCGAGATATGAAGTGGGGAGTTGGTGCAGGGTCGGTAGAAAGTTCGAAGTGGAATTTGGCATCACGTTGTCCGGGGGTACAAGGGTATCTGATTGGTCGTCGCGGGATCGTTTCTACAAAGGGAGAAATGTAAAGTATTTTGGATTTGGGGTTGGGGAACAAATCACGTTGCGTGCGTCTTTACGATCCTTCTTGACTTCACAGCTAATGTGTCATGTGTTGCGCGGCTTTAGGTATGTGAATGCCATCATCGGGGGTGTAAGAGTTTTTAGTGCTATTCTCCGAGGTTCACTCGTTGTATTAGCGGATCTATGGGTATCTATGCCTTTTCCCAGCCCTCCCCCTGGGATGCAAATGGACATACATCGACCCTTCGGGTTCCTGTGCGTCATCTCTCCCACCCGAATCAGGATACCTTTTCACAATAACGCAATACTTGTGGCTGCTGTCCGTCGTCCAGGCCTACTTGCGGTATTCTGCCATGTCGAAAACGATTGCATGAGCAATCACGACATCACTTCTCGCCATCGCGCATCATTCAAAGCCTTTCTCTGCTGGGCTTCGATATATTCCTTAGTACACCTCTATCTCAAACGCAGTCCGTTCAATCCTCTTTGCGTTCGTCGTTGAAGCGATGATTGCGTTTGGAGTTCAGATATGGAATGCCGTTATCGAGAGGCATAGCGTAACACATTTAAGTATAAAGTAACGCAAAAATGACGGACGAAGCATTTGAGGGAGGGATTCGGAGTTCAGTGCTGGAGATTGAGTATATTGGCGAGGGAGGCGCGAGATGATCATGCAGATGGGGAATGCTGGTGCTCAGGAAGGACTCAGAACCCTATATCCGATTAGCTATCGTGTAGGCTTGAGTAGAATCGGCTGACTTACATATCTTGATCAATTCCTCGGACACAGCGGAGGGTGTGAGTACGCCAGATTCGGTAATAATTCCAGAGATTAGATCTGGTGGCTGTGTGAAAGAGAATTAGCGATGCACACACGGAATTAAAACATGACAAACTAACCGTAAAATCAACAGAATCTTGGGCGCTGATTCCAGAACACTTCCTCACTTCCCCAGCACTCATATCTGCGATGCCCTCATCATTTGGTGCGCCACTCACGCTCTTGTCGCTAGTCGAAACCTTGAAGTCCAGCACCTTCTGTTCGATGGGCAAATCGAATTGGCTCAGTGGGTACAACCTCACGAATTTGTGGCTCTCTGCCACGACGTAAAAAGGCTTGCCTTTGCTCTTCGCCAGCAGACCCATCTGGTATGTGCCCATCCTGGAAATGATGCCTCCGTTTTCCACGACGCCTTCTGCGCCCACAATGATCATGTCGACCTTGCCCAGCGAGTATGCTACCGCCGAGTCTGGTATCGTGGCCACAGGTACATTGTGGGACCTCAAATCAGCCACGATCTGGTGACCTTCGCGGGAGTCCACCGATGTGGAAGGAGAAAGGACGTATATGACCCTAAACCGCATATGGCTCGATTCTGCAGCCCTCCTCAATAGTGCACCTACGACTCTTGAGCCACCATTGGTGAGAACCGTCGCACCGTCGCGGATGAAGTGTTTCCCGAAGCTCGCAATCTTGTCCCTGCTCGCCTTTGCGCGCTCGACGAACAGCCTGCCATTTGAGAGTAGATGATTACGTATCGCGCGGAAATCATCGCTCGGGCCCAGGTTCAGGCTCGCGGGCCTGTTCAGCGTAGTCACCAGGTATCGTTGGAAAAGATCCGTGCCGGCAGACAAGGATATTGGATTCGGTATCGACGCTTTAAGTACTGCAGTGTGGCGTTCGAGGAGATCGAGGGTTTCGGCGACGGTAGACACGGTGCTATGCGCGATTGCTTCGACGAGGGCTTCAATAGCGGCAACAGGCATGGTGAGGTCTGGGTCAGAGTCGAGAATGTTGCGGTATGTGGAGACGATGTCGAACGCAGGCAGTGGCGTACGACCCTGAGGGTACTCTGCCGTGGGGGTCTCGAGGTCCATGTTGGCGGAGTGGATGTGTTTTCCTTGTGCGTAGTGAGAGAAGTGGTGGGGGAATGGTGGGTCACAAATTCGAGAATCGAGTCATTGGCCAAGAAACGCTAGTAAATACTTACCATCTTGCGATTGGCTATTCCAACCTCCCCCGAACTACAGTATGAACATACAACGGTGAGAACTCTCAATTCGTTCTCTTGTGTTGGGGAATAGTGAATGAAGAGAAAACCTTGTCATATTAAACTTGGGCCAACTGCCCTCTTCCTCTTGTGCGCAACCCCAGTCTCATCGCCAACCATGTGACACAAGTGCCCAAACTCGAAATATATCCGTCCAACTCTGCTCTAAGTACTTGGACATATAGCCAGGTAAATATGCATATGTCTGGCATCGATGACCAGAAATGTACAAGCTTCCTGTAAGCTGGAGGGCGGAGGAAAAGGTGTCAAGATGTGTATTGTATGTGATGTATGTACAGCTGATATATATATGACGGACTGATTAGTCAGTGGCATATCCACGTGACATTATGGTGTCCTCGGCTTACACTTCCTCCTGTGGTGACGGAAAAAGCCCATATCGGACGATGCAAGAACGCAGGTGCCAGCCCTAGCAACAGGGCTCGCTAAAGCACTGCTCAACCAATCAGAACATATTCGGACTTATGTGGATGGTAAAGGTGATCGTGGCCCTGTCCGGCTTGTTGAAGTATTGCCGCACGGAGTTTTCCGATATCGGCAAGAAATTGAAGGCGATGGAAATGTGGGCTGCAATTCTTGTGTCCCACTGAGCTCGTGGACCGCTAGGTGAATCGATAGAGTGAGAACAACATCTTTGAGGCTGTACAGTGTGCGGGACACGGCCAGATATGGTTTGCGGGGTAGCAATGGATGTGGAGCGCTAAGGCAAAGCCGACGAGAGTGTCTAGAAAGATATATGCGAAGACATTGTTGAGGTTCCTTTTTGGGATGAGTGTGTAGACTAGAGCGGAGGTGATGAAGATTGCCCAGCATTTTGCTTAGCAGAGAAAGTTTATGGCGTGTTATGCCATTCTAATAATGATTCCTGAATGTTTGATAACAACTCGCGTGCTGATGAGTAATGTTTAGTGTAGGGAATTCCCATTAGAGGAAGGGAGGCTTAATCATGTGGTTTGATGAAGCTTCTCGAGGATGGTTCAAACAAAAGATAGTAAAAAGGTTGAATAAATGCCTGCTTAGAAAGGATGGACGCTAATATTTGATTACATAAAATCTCTGTGGTATTCTGCCTTAAAAATTTCATGACTGCGAAAGGCTGCAATATGAGGATATAGACATTAAAAAATCCTCAATATTGGTCAAAGACGATGGAATGATAGACAAGATGGCTTATGCCTCGATTAGCGCGTGGTCTTTACATCCTTCACGTATCAACAACCGATCAATCAACATTTGTCTTGGCCCCTGAATCCCTCCTATCCCACCTCCTCCGCTCTTCCTCCTGCCATCTCTGCCTCTCTACCTCACACTGTCCACAAATAACCCTAATCCACCCATCCTTAGTCTGCATTTCCCCCTCGGCCCCACACGTCTCACACGTCTTTTCGCTCTCCTTAGAAGCATTGTAAATCGCCTCTTGGATCTCGTCCGTCGTGTAATTCATGTAGAACCTCAAGCCACCAAACTTCTCTTTCACGCACGATGCTGTGTACAGTTTTGGGTCGAGCGCGTCATTTGTAGCAATTATCTTTGCGATAGTAAAGGAGAGCTGGGAGATGAGATCGTACCAGCCGTCCCCGCATTGGAACCCGAAACACATGCTGGTCTCCGACATCGGGAGGGCTTGTTGGGCGTAGAGTGCTGGGAAGGCAATGTAAAGCTTGTTCTCTAGTTCGTCGCGCATTTTGAACAGAATGATGGATTTTTTGAGATATATGTAATATGTTTTGTGGGCCTCGAATCAGAGGTAATGTATGTTAGCGGGAAGATGGGTGAAGGTGGAAGTGAGACTGCTGCCTAGAAGTTGAAAAGAGTGGGGAGCGTGCTCAAGTATTCACTCGTATCTCCATGCCACGAAGGTCTGACAACAAAGCCTGCCATTATGATCATGTGACCTTGGGACAAGCCCAAAGGAGATAATTTGCTTAGTTGCATGTATACAAGCAGTTATGGCTGTCTATCAACTGGCACAGCTGAATCCATACTTATCAAATCCAAAGCGTCTGTATAAATTCCGTTGGTATATGGTAAATCACATGATTGGCCTCTAGTCATCCAGCTGGGCAGTTGGAAGGCTTCTCCTTGGCCAGTGTAATTTCATATTTAAATCCTCTTAAATTTTACCATACAGATTGTATACTTTACTAACCCAAGAATGCATGACTTCTCCCGGCGAATACGACGAGACAGATGGAGTTTGATCTCAATTCTCTAACCTCTCGTTAAAATGCCTAACTTTAGGATTAAAGTCAATAAATACGCACTAGCAAAAGCGGGTGGTGATAATAGATAGCACTCTTATAAACATATCGTTACGTGGACTGCAATATAAACACGTTGGTAGAATATCCTCCTACAACTTCCAGCCTTATGTCGATTTCCGACGCTCGGAGCTTTTAAATCTTCCTTCTCAATCATAGTCGCCTGGATTCCTATGCTATCAAGTATGTGTTCACAATGTCTACTCCTGTAAAATAAGTGTCCGAAAGTTGAGGAAATATATGGTTTTAGAAATATATCAACAAAATTTTGCTACTGGATAATAGAATGCAACGCTTAATCCTTTCGCTCACAGACTGTTAAAAATGGCGCGTAAGTCCCTAAAATATGTCAGACAACCTTCATCTGACGGGATAGCAAAAACTTACCCCCAAGAAATAGCCGCTCTTTCTTCGCATCATGTCTAGCAACTGAAGCCCTTCGCAGGAAAATTTTATCCCTATCCTCCAATACCTTCGTTATCTTGTATTTGAACCTCTCATCTTCCAAATTTTCGATTTTGAAGACGGCGTTGGTACTCGAATCGCCGATTGGGTCGTACTTATTCCTACCAACAGCCCAAATATTACCCATCGAGTCCGTCGAAAGCCCCGTAATTGGCATTCCCATCTTGATCGCATGAACTTGCTTGAAGTGCCCAGATTGATCTAACTCAAAAACGCGAATTTTATCATCAATGAGAGATGGTACGTATATTCGCTCGTCCTGTCCGCGGATTAGACTGCCAAGGATTGGAAGCTGCTTTGGTGTTGTTCGGTAGAAGTCGAACAAGTCGTCGTGGTATACCAAACTCGCACCACCGAGGATAGGATCGAGTTTCTTCCGAAAGCCGACCTTTGCAGATCGATCATTGCTGACAACGAAATTGTTCCCTCCCATCCATGCAATCTTGTTCGGCGAATGCAAGGTGGAACTCTTGCCCGTTGCAACATACGTCATTGTCTTCTCCCTGTTCTTGTAATCGAAAACGTCGATTGTCGTGTTCGCGCCAATTGTGCTCGCGTCTAGCATCGTTCCATTTGGGTCATATGGTGGACGCTGATTGAGTAGCCAGAAGCGAATTGTAGAGAGGTCAATGATTTCGACGTCAAAGCCAATTAGATCGAGGTCGGCATCTCCTGGATAATTCTCGTACTTGGTCTGTTGGATCCTGTGCATTCGAAAGAGGCCGTCTCTGCGTGGCTCGTCGATGTATATAGCGGTTAGCTCGGAGCCAGTTTGTCGACGGCCAGAGGCGTTGAACCTCGAAAGACTTTTTTTCTCTGTTAGTAACCATGAGTTTGATTTGAATACACGTATTGGGGCTTTGGCGTATACCTCGGGTTCCACTCCTGGCGTCCGGTCACACCAGCACATGCTGCGTACAAGACTCGAGTTCTTTCGTCTAGCCACATGTCGCTACATCCTTCCAGTTGACCATGGTTGAGATTCCGGCACTTGTAGGGGAAGTTTTCGATCGACTCGACGACGCGTCCAATGCCGCACGTTACCTGTAGAATATCCTTCAGCCACAGTTGGAAGACAACCGCGATAACAACAGCCGCAATGGCTGAGTACCGGAGAGGCATCATCCGTAACAGAAGTTAAAGATATTCTTAGAACCTCAAGAGGGAAGGCCAACGACCAGCCACTAAAATTTCTTGAGGAACACAACGCGAAAATATACGGCCAAGGTACGTGAATGGCGCGTCGCGGGTTACAGCTGGCTGGGAAACGTCGCCTTGATCTTGCTACCGAGATCTAAGAAGACACGTGGAAACCGCTTGAGATGTTTATAGTGTAATCAAGGGTAAAGTGGTGATCAATGTTACAAAGCGGTTAAATGAATCAATTCTTATTCGTGTTAAGATGTACGCCAGCTACGAGAATACGTGAGAACATTCTCATCCCAGCATAAGAGACAGAAGAGGTAATGATAATAATATCTTACTATTATTTGCAGAGCTTCTAAAAGGAGATGCTTCATACCTCTAGTAATTATTCTTCGTAAACTTCAGAACCGAGCCGTATACTAAATTCATCACCAAAAGATCCTTCATTTCTCTCGGAGGCCTTGTCTAGTCCAAGCCTTACTTTGCAGGCTTCCCCATCATCTCCAGACTCTTATGGTAATCATTAGTTCCATTATTTGGATCAGCGTCCGTCGCCTTGCACTTGCTGTACTGTTTCCCATTTCCGTGAGCCCCATCTATTCTCATGAACGTTTGACCCTTTGCTTTCAACATGTTCAATGCCGCATCTTCGTACCAGCCATTAATAAAGTCTCCGTGGAAGCAATATCCTTCGCCAATCTGATTAAAATTTTGGTTAACTCCAATTCACGCAGTGAGCTAGTGTCGATTACTCACCTGTCCACACGCAAGTTTGAAGGGTGGTACGCCGCTCCACCCTTGAGGTAAAGCTTTGCGGGTATCATATCTCACCGAGAAGCGCAGTGATGGCATACGCTTCATGCCGGTCGGGCAACGGCCTCCATTTGCAGCGGCATACGTGTATTTCTTAATATTGGTCGGGTCCACACAGTCCGGGAAGCGGAGAATAGCTTGCATATGGGCGCCGCAAGTCGATCGAGGGAACGCAGCGCGAGGTCTGCTGTTCCGGTCATCAGCACCGGTATCGCACCACCATGTTATCGCAGTAATCTTCTCGTCGATGTCGGCTTGGCTTTTAGCAGAAGCGTTGCCGGCGATGGAGTGGAAATCGAGTGGGAATGGGATCTCGGCTTTGTCGATGTTCTCGTAGTAGGTTTTGAATGTTGCTGGGTAGATCTAAAATTACTTAGCGAAAAGATCCGAGAAGCTGTATGGGTAATTTCAAACCTCTGTGTAGGTATCCCCGTTTACATAGTAGAGAGTGGGTGCCCCTATGCACTCGAATTAATTCGAAGAGTCAACGAGATATGTTGTGTTGAGTGTCCGTACAATACACAGATAGATCATTTGGATTTTCTCCCGATGGGCAACCCTTCTGCAGCTGTTCTGAAGTAGGCAAGTCCTTCGTGATTGCATCCGAGCCGTAAAAGGAATGCATATGTGATACATACTTGCCTGGGCTGACAAGTGGGTCAATGTTCTTCCTCATAAATGGCTTGTGTTCGATGTCAGTCAGCGCTGCGGTAGTGCCCACCAAAGCGATGAGTGTAGTCCCACGCATTGTGACACTGCAAGAAGTGAGTGAAGATGCGATTAAAAGTGCAGTGGTGGTTCTAGTTAGAGCACAACAGGACCGTGCGAGCGTAGAGGCATTCCTATATACCCAGTTCTCATATGCCGGCACTGAATGAATGTGGGGTCGAATCTGCCGGACCCATAATGCAAATAAATTATATATCTGGGGTAATGTGATGTCCGCCACTGCGTTCTTGTTCCTTGGTTTCACAACATATACCAATCAAGGAAATTTCAATACTTTTAGATTTACCCTCGGAATAATGAGCGATAACTGGTGCATTTCCGGATTTGAGTCCAGCGTTTGGAGCCAAATGTCTACTAAGTGACATGAGCTATCATTGGTGCTTGCATCGCACTAGTCACTGGTCGGATACTCCTCTAAACCTCTGGTTTGGTTGTCTGTCAATTGAATTAATCCTTTGTTCATTGTGCAAAAATATGAATATCTATTGTAATATAGTCTGAACTTACTGAGGACTACAAGGGGATTAAGAGGAAAGTGAAGGTAGAAGTTGATAGGCAGCGAGATTGGTGCATTCCCATTGGCTGGTGCCTTAGCGCCCTTAGTGTCCTACTCTGTCGTCCTTATCATCATTTAACCAATCCTCCTCTCCTCGTTCATCATCTCCTTCAGCAACCTGTGATATCGTATGGGTAATGACCTCTCTTTACTAGGAGTACGACCAACAGCTCGGCACATTGCAATATCGTCGCTCACAAACGCGGGTTAGAAGGGACTGCAAAATACCGCGTATGACGCCACGTGACATTGACAGTAGAAGATGGACTAGTTACAGATAATCTCGAACAAAAATAAAGTATTTAATACATTTCATGTAAAATATGAAGACGATAAGGTATATATTAACAACTGGAGCGGAACGGATGTAAACCCCATAGAAAGGTCTACAGATCCAATGCCAACCCAAATTTACAAAGGCTCTCCAAATTTTGTTTATACAATAAAGTCCAGATCTCTACACAGCCCAGGCAGCCAGGACAAAGGCCATAGACAGCGTTGTGGCCAATAGGTTCATCAGGGAAACAGAAGTGGAACTTCCTCCAGAGGTTGTGTTGTTGTTAATCGAAGCCGGGGCGCCGGAATTGGCAGGACATGACAGATTGAATTGTGGTGTCGTTGAAAGGTCACTCGTGATGGCGAACTTTGCTTTGTTGTCAGGATTCGAATCTCGGAGAACGTACCACCACACGTTCTTCCGACCGAACAAGGAGCAGCCAATATCATTCCAGTATGTCTTCGCGTTATCCAACGTAGCTTTGGCTTGCCCAAAGTCAGGGCCAGATACAGGCCAGCCGGTCTCGGTGACCCACACGGCCTTGTTTCCCGCGACTTTTTCCGTACTATTCAGGGCGAATTCGAAAACGTTCGTGGCATTGGTAATTGCGTTGCCTTTGTCGTCTTCGTAATACGGAAACAGGTTGGTTCCTAGGAAGTCGACCTCTTTGATGACATCCCTGTTCGACTCATTGACCCATGCAGTCCATGTATCCACATGTCCGACGGGGGCTCCGCTGAGAGATGTGCCCTTGATTTTGTCGCGGACGTCCTTTATGAACCCAATGATCGTTTTCGCATTTTGACCCAGCCCAGCTTTGTTCTTGATCCCTGAGGCGGACACACGGTACATGTCTTCACTTCCGACCGAAATACCGACAACGAGATTCGTAAAATTCTTGCCGTACTGGTCGACAGCTTTGGTCAAGGCGCTTAGCTCATTATCGATCGAATTTGTGCCTGAGCACCAGATTCCGAGGAGGAGCTTTGTGTTGGTCTTGATCGCGGCCGGGAAGGCTTCAATGGGAGCGTCGTTCGTTCCGCCTTGTATATTCGTGTAGAGACGTATACTGTTGAAGAGTCCGGGAGAGTTCTTGAGCTTTTGGGCAGCGGTGAACTCTTTTTCGAAATCAGCCTGCTTCTTTACCGTCCCGCTGTCCGTGGTCGCTCCGGAATTGAATCCTAGATAAATTTCGTCCGCGAATGTCACGCTGATTGAAGCCGCGATGGCTAGGAGTAATGCAATGTGCATATTGGCGAGACAAATGAGAAAACGCGACGTGGAATCGAAGTAACAAACAAAGGAGAGGGAACAACGGAAAGGAGGCACAAGAAAGCGTTAAGAATTCTCTTGTAAATGAGCCAAGAGAAAAAGACAACGCCTTTATGTTTGCTCACTTATGACAGCGGCGAGCAACGAAGAATCTATCGAATAAAATCCCTCCATTTCGGCTACAAATTTCCCCAAAAACATAATTGAAGGCAAGTGGTAACAATTGGCGGCGAACGTTTTCGATGATTGGGCTGATAGTCAAGAGCGGCGTTGCAATAACCTTGCCCAATGTTCAGCTGAGATCTCGGCACTTACAGCTGTATGGAGGGACTTGCCGTCTTTCGCATTCACGAGCGCTATCGATTACGATCTAAAGCAGCATGTCCTATCTTTGGGTCCAACAATAAGAGTTGAGGTTGCGCAAAATACGCTCCCAGGACAACGTCCCGTCACAACCGCGTTATGTTAAATTTCTATTCCCAATTCGCAACTTTGCAGATCTGGTAACTTGTCAATCTTCTAGCAAGCTTCGAAGTTGGACTTGCCACTGCTATGGCAGCTTCGATGGCGAAAGCTGCGTGTTTTAATAATAAATGTAACAACAGGATGCGAAATTGTTGAAGGTTTCCTTCTCTTCAGGTTAGCACTGGCACGCATGAGCATCGTCTTGGCTACTTACAAGTACATGCAGAAGCGACTTTTTTTTGGGGGGGGGGGGGAATTCTGGGCGTGAAATCGTTGGTGGGAGGATAAAAGAGAGAGCTAGAAAGAATATCTAGACACAGTCAAGCATCTTCGCGTGCGATTGCTGTCTTACGGTAGCGCAATCCCAGGAGTATTCGCTCCCCAAGAACTCCTCCAAGATCGTTCCCACACATCCGCCAGGCTCCAAACACTTGGCTGACGCCTTTCGGGGGCTCCGCCAAGAGCGAATTTCCTATCCAGGCAGATTCCCCCTGCCGCCTCACCTCTAACACGCTAACCTTACGGCCAAGTTCTTCGCCAAGGGCTTTGTTGTGACGGCCTCGCAGTGCGATATCACGACATTCTACCCCCTCTTCCGAGCCTCATCGAACGATGGGTTTCAAGGACCTTGAGCCCCAGGTTTTTATACACCTTAACGTAGCCAAGGACGATCGTTTTCAAATTCCACCACACAGAATGTGGGCGGCAACACACGTCGTGCTAGGTTACGCGCGGACAAATTCCCATCAGCTTACTGTCAAACGCCAAAAACGTCGTTGCATAGAGTCTAGTGAATCGTTCTTGTCAGAGAGGGCGCCTTGGAAGGGGGGCAAGCATAGTAATAATAGCTCATTCTCAAAGCGGCATCGTCGACTAGTTGTCGACGTTTGCTATAAGAGGATTGCAGAAGCTAGTCCATATGTGCTTTCTTATCCTTCAGCATCTTAACTCATCTTCTCTTTCCTTCTCTTTAGTTCATTCTCCAGCTTGACGTTGTATTTACACCTTCTTTACATTACCCTCATTTCACAGCCGGGCTGTTTCCATTCTTTAACGCATACTTATAATTCGTTTCTTATAAACAGCCTCTTCATCCAACACCACAATGCGTTTCTCCACTGCCACCGCTCTTGCCTTCGCGACCCTCGCTGTCGCTCTCCCGGTTCAGGAGCGTTCCCTGAACAAGCGTGCTGCTGTTTTCGCCGATACAACCTACGATGCCATCTCCATTTCTGGCGGCACTGCTGGTGACGCTGAGGCCGAGGCGCTGGCTGTCTTCTCTGCTCTGGATCTCAACGATTTGGCCAACGTCGACCCCGCCGACATAAAATTCCTTGGCGCTGTGAATGATGTCGCTAACGACGCCGAGACCGGTGCTTTCAATGTTGCGCTCGAGGGGGCTTCCGACGTTGATGCTGAAGCGATTCAGGTATGTTCAGGCTCTTGAATATGACAAGTACACGGTTTCCAACTCCTGCTAATTGGCTCAATAGAACGGCAAAATAAAGAACAAGGTTCTCAAGCTCATGGCTACCAAGATCGAACTGGAGGCCAAGGCCGCTCAAGGCGAAGACACTTCTGCCAAACTCGCCGAAGAGGTTAAGAAGCTCAACAACAACATTGCTCTTGATGCTGCGGCCGCTGGCCAAGCTAGCACAGCTCTTACCTTTGATGCTACTATCTCTGGAGGTGGCGTGGTGGCTACTGGAGCAGGTGCTAAAACTACGAAGGCCACGAAGACCAAGGCTGCGGTTGTCGAAGATGCTGCTGCCACTGCTGACGAAGAGGAGGCAGACGCCGCTGCGGCTACGGACGAGGAAGATGATGCTACGGACGAGGAAGATGATGCTACGGACGAGGAAGATGATATTACGGACGAGGAAAATGTTGAGGAGGAGGAGGACAACTAAATAATTGGCTGTGGCCAGATTCGCGACACATTGTTGCTGGAAGGAGCTGTTGAAGGGCAGCCGGCAAGCCGAGACTGCGACACGTGACATACACGTGATAGGCACATGATAGACACGTGACCAAGATGGCTGGGCAGATGTCTGAGTATATAGCACCAGCCTGGTCCCTCGTTGGCACCTCAAGCAATATGATGACGTCCTCTCCCACTCAAAGCTCTCATGTTTCAACAGGAGCGACAGGGAAGACAGTTGTAATCCGAGCGTTTTGATGTAGTAGTTCTTGTATACGTTCAGAATTCCTTGTTACTATATCAATTCTATCATATATCTAGGTGAGCATTCACGTCATATTTCTCTATGTGGATTGTAGTCCTGTTTTTTGACGTTGGGTCTAATCAGGTATCCTCGGTAACATGGCGCTAGCTGCCAGCTCCAACCTCACACAACCTATCATTTGTTCTTCTTCCCCTACATCCTCCCTACAAGTTCAGTCTATATGCACATGTAAACCCAGGACACCATACCAGTCATTTGGATATGACACTGAGTAATCAGTCTACACCATATATATATCAATATCATATCAGCTGTACATACCACAAACGCAATACACATCTTCATACTCTTCAACCCACACTCTACTTATAGCACATCTTCGCAATTGATTCTCCGTGTCACTATTTTGACTCCGGCGCCCCATTATTTTTGTTATTCTACACATCCCTATCTTCAGGATCCCTGGATCCCTGAACAAACTCATTACCAATCCGAAGGTGTACGACATCCCGACTGAGAATGAGGCTTCTATCGACAGAAACCTCACTCTCTATGACTTCATCGGAGAGCAAATTCCGCTTTATCCTATTCTCACCCACAAACGGGGCGCGATAAGGTAAGCGGTGTTCCAGCCTCTGCGTATTGTTGTCTATCCCATTTTAACTTTGTTAGCACGATTTTTTGACGACATTTCGAATTTTTGTATCCGCAGTGGAGGATGGAATGAAGTGATCAGCTCCTTTTCTTGGCAAGGGAGGTTCTGGGTGAGGATTAGATGTGGATACCGAAAGTGGATAGTCTATGCTTCTGATCTTTGAATGGAAGGGGTTGACCGACATTTGAAGAACGGTAATTATCATGTCGTATGGGAGTGCATTGGTTGATAGGTTCTGGGCTTGTATTGTAATTTGGCACTGCGCAAACTCGGCCGTCCGAGTCGGATGTAGCATATCGTGATAGGTGAACTCCTGGTAACCCAATATCCATGATATCCTTTTCATTTCCGGAGAAGACAAATTATCTATAATAATTTCTTTACGGGATTTCCTGCCCATGCTTACTGGTACATCAGGTTTTAAATTGATCGTCGATGTCTATGATTAGACTATCTAGTCTCATCAGAGATCTCATGTCTCAAAGGCTAAGCTGTATTCTGTTTAGACGAGAGCCTGACTGGGCGTCACGTGGTTGGGACACTGCTGACCTGGAATGGTGATGTTCCTTGGCAGGATTTTCCCAAACCTTGGCGCAGGAAGTTGTATGCAACCAGCCTAATGACCCCCTACACCCCTCCATTATCAGCCAACATGGCGCTCCCGGATATCACAATTCAAAGGTTCCCTTACCCAGTGGATCTCACGAAGAATTACATCAAGAATCTCCGGAACGACCCATCGTTCTGTTCGATATGCTGTAACCTCTCCCCCGGTTCCGCTTACAGCCTCGTGCCACGTCAAGATGTTTTCATGCATAACTACGGAACTGGAGTCGAGAATGTACAGATCGCGGAACGTGAAGGTCTATACGATGATAAAGACCCTATACCAGTCTGGGCCGGAATATCGCGTGTTGACTATACCTCGTGGCAATTCACAGCCTCGATTCAAGATATGGTGAACGAAGCCGAAAAAGGATGTCCATCTTGCCGTATTCTGACTATAGGAATGGAGCGGGTGATTGGCGAAATTTTTTTTAAAGGCAACTCAGATATGGAGGCAGATATCATTTTCTGTAGGGGGGATATACTGCGCGCTTGGTTATATCGGATCGTCTCAGACGATCAAGAAGAAGACGAGGAAGAGGAGTTAGGAATAGATATGTTTGGTGCTTCGGAGAAGAAAGTGTCGCGCGAATTAGTAACGAGCTTTGAGTTTTATACTTTGCCGGGTAAGGCAACTCTCATCAGCACAACATTTCTAACAAGCAAAAGGTCAGCCGTGTCCATGGCCTACTATTGGGTCATCCATGAAGCGGGAGCTGCCAGCGGAAGGTATGGAATCATGGCCTGGTGGCCCAACGCGTCACATTCTGGCACGTCCCATTGTCACTGAAGCGGCGAGTTTAGTGAAAAGATGGCTTGAGGATTGTCTGTCATGTCATTCCCATTGTAAGGGTCTAGGAGTCAACTACCAGAGTATGCTACCAAAGCGGGTCATCGACGTGGGGAGAGAAGACAACACCGGGATACATATCTTCCAATCCGAGGACAACCGACATGCGTCGACAGGTCCATATGTAGCACTTTCCCATTGCTGGGGCCTTAGTCAACATCTCGTCTCTAAGACAAGTACACTTGATGTATGGAAACAAAACATCCCATGGACAAAGCTTCCTAGAACTTTTCAAGATGCCATCGCCATGACACGTGCTCTAGGCATTCAGTATATATGGATTGATTCCCTGTGCATCATCCAAGACAATTTGAAGGACTGGGAAATCGAAGCTGAAAAGATGGGCAATATATATAACGATGCTCTACTGGTCATTGCCGCTACTGCCTCCGTAGACGGCGACGGAGGACTCCTGTTTCCAAGGCCTGCACACATCGTCATTACAGGGATGGACCACAACCAACAACCTTTCCAGGTGTTTACTAGACACCAACGCAGCCATATCCCTTTCACGTGGGGGCCAGGTGCAGACTATAACATCAATTCGAGATACACTTTTGGTCCCACAATTGTTCCGGGCTATCCTCTATTAGCGAGAGCTTGGTGTTTCCAAGAGCGTCTGCTCGGTACAAGGGTGTTACATTTCACAAAGGACGAGATTGTGTTCGAATGTCTCACCGGATTGAATTGTGAGTGCGGTTCTATGATGAATTTCCCTGAAGAGTGGCTCTTGCCAATACGACGCCATGCTGCGTCTCATTCACAAGATTATGAGATATCGAAGTCTACAAACTCTCCCCTCTCTTCAACGTCGCTCGGCACCGAAGAGCTGATCGTCGGTCAACTCCCCAAGCTTGTTATCTTTCGATCTCCATCCGAAGACCCCTGGAATCTCCTTAACTGGCGCGCTCTTGTTGCAGAATACTCAGAAAAGTCCATAACTCAGACATCAGATTGGCTCCCAGCACTCGCCGGATTAGCCAGCAAATGGTACCGGCCAGAAACAGGACGTTACCTTGCCGGAATTTGGACCCGAGACCTCCTTCGTTCACTAATGTGGAGAGCTGCTGCGCCTGATCAGAACAATGACACTGGGTACATTGCGCCAAGCTGGAGCTGGGCATGCATTGGACGCGCCGTCAGCTGGTTGGCTCAAGGGGCTTCGAGCTCTACTTATTTTATCCAAATTGATGTAGGGAAATCGGGTATTACGCAGAAAACTCACAATAATTTTGGCGCGGTGACAGGCGGGTGGATATTCCTCTCTGGCATGGTTGCAGAAGTCTCACTGGCGAGGCTACAAGACTCTGGCGATTCCCGGACGCAAACAGGCATCTTGGAAGTTGGCGAGGATACGCAACTTTTCCATGTGGATAGCCTACGGCGTTCCTCTAAACTGATCGGCGATAAAGTGCTCTGGCTTAGATACTGCCTTGATGGTGGACACGAGCGCGCTTTAATTCTGGCGAGCGTACCAAATCAAGATCTTGTGGGGTTGCCACAAGATGTTCAGGCATCGCCAAGGCTTTATCAGAGAATTGGAGTAGTCCAATATGCAGAAAAGAATATTAAACTTCCTGAGATGAGGAAAACAAGCATGTATATCGTCTAATCACAGCTCGAACTGGGCAGTTGATTTCAAATGGAGCCAATGGTGAGTCAGTCTTCACATTGACTTTTGTGGTTATAGTTATATGTCGATTTGGTGTGACACCCAACCTGAACCCTGGAGTATTTTGCAAAATTAATGTGGTCATGAAGGAACCCACATTCTACTCCGGGATGACATGGTCCTTAATATCAACACCTGCCTTCCACCGATAAGTCGAAGCAACATGCTCATCCAGCGGACCCTTTTGGCCTTTGATCTCGTAAAAATTTTCCCGATATGTGCCCTCTGGGACTGCATAGTCTTCCCAAAATAGGCCTCGAGACCTCAGCTCAGGGAGCAAAAGCTCGACGATGTCTTTGAAAGATTGTGGGAATAACGTGTAAGCCTGGGAAAAGGTGAGTAACATTAAAGCAAATCGCGAAATCTTTGAAACTTACCAGATTAAAGCCATCCACGCCAGCCTCATCAAGCCATATCTGGAAGCCATCTGCTACCTGTGCTGCAGTCCCAACAAAAACCGGTCCATTGCCGCCCAGGGAAACATGTTCGGCGATGGTATGCTTCGTCCACTTGGATGTCCCTGGGGAAAATCGCGCGTAGCCCTCGACAGTCGACCGCACCGCGTTGCTTTCTACCTCTCTCAACTCTTGTTCATCGTCATATTTCGAGAGATCCATGCCGGTCCAACCGCCGAACAGAGCCAAGGCACCCTCATGAGAGGCATATTTTCGGTACTCAGCAAGCTTCACCTGTGCTTCCTCCTCTGTACGGCCTACGATGGGCGTCACAAGAGCTAGTACTTTGATGCTATTTCCATCACGACCAAACTGCGCTTTGGCCATCTCCCTAATCTCTACAATGTTCTTGGCGCATACTGCTGGTGCGTGCGCAGAAACGAAAATGGCCTCTGCATTTTGCGCAGCGAACGATTTACCCGCCTTTGAAGTACCGGCCTGGAGGATCAAGGGTGTACGCTGTGGACTTGGCTGGCAAATATGGGGTCCTGGAACTGAGAAGTACTTGCCCTTGTGGTTGATTTCTCGCACACGCTCTGGATGGGTATATATGCCCTTCTCTCGGTCAAGCACGACTGCATCATCTCTCCAAGAAGACTCTAGGAGTTTGTATATCACTTTAACGTACTCTTCGGCTTGTGTATATCTTTCGTCGTGCTATGTGATGTTAACTCAACTAGCTGGGACCGTGACGACGAAGTTACGTACCGCCAGCTGCTCTTTGAAACCCATGTTTCGTGCCGCCGAGTCAAGATAGCTCGTAACTATCTACTGAATGTTAATAGTTGGTCAACGGGGTTTAATTCAAGCACACGTACGTTCCATCCGAGTCTGGTATGCAGGTTAGATTTACTATCCGAAGAAATTTAGGAACTGCGCTAATCTTACCTGCCCTTAGTCAAATGATCAACTGTGGACAGCCTCCTTGCGAGGTGATAAGGTTGCTCATATGTGGTTGAGACCGTTACGCCAAAACCGATGCTCTTCGTCGCCGCTGCCATAGCAGATACTACTGCAAGCGGTTCGTTCACTGGCCATTGCGCACCAGTTCGAATCGCAGCGTCCAGATTTCCTTGGTAAACATCGTAACCGCCTAATATATTCAGATTCAGATTCAGATTCAGATATTTCAGTTTGGCGGGAGTATATCATACCAAGCACATCGGCAATGAAGATGCCATGGAACTTGGCATCCTCAAGCAACTTCGCAAGCTCTACCCAATGTTCAATGTTATTGAACTCATGGGAATGGTCGTCTGGATGTCTCCATAGCCCTGGAGACTGATGTCCGCTACCTATCAACCTCAATTCACATCAGCATAGGCTCAAAGGATGGAATGCTTGGCATCGGGTCACGTGCATACGTACACATCTCCACGAACGCATTGAGAATCAACTTTTTCTGAGGAGGCATGATGTCGTAAACTGAGATGCAGATGTCGTGCTTACCCCGTCTCTTCTGCTCGTTTTGAAGAAGAGCAGCGACTAAGTAATCCGTCCGATGTCGGTTCTCACTTGAGGGGAAGTTTAGTGCGGATGATGTGCTCTATGCGTCTTTGAACGCAATCCACCATCTCAACCTCACACGCTGACGTTGGTTCTATACCCCACCACGCCCAACATACTATTCGTCGTTTGGTCGAATTCGGATATGATAACCATCGACGTTCTCAAATTTTTTGGCGTTTCTTCGGCCACAATTCTCCACTATCACGCAATGCAGCCTGGATAATCTTATCACGAACCACTTGCAAAAGGCATAATTTCCAGCGTGCATGGATTACTGGTGGATGACGGCGCCAATTACGATTACTATTGCGACTCGGAAATAGGCGGCTGCTGTAGTCTTCATATCGACCATGACACTGCGTTACCATATTTGCTTCAACATATCATTCGACATTCCAATCCGCACGTGGTGACACCAGCTTCTCGGACCATGGTTTCCTGGCAGTTGAAATGGAGGCGGCGGAGTCTGTTCAATGTGCAGCAAAGTGATGCTGTTGAAGAACGGAGAGATGCGTTCCAGCGTACAACCGAAATCACCAAAGTCCCGGAAACTCAGTCCGCGCTTTTACTGCATGCGATTCGCCAGCCATACGAATTGACGGAGGGTTATGCGTTACCAAAAATAAATGGAGAGGATGAGCTTCTTGTTAGAGTCACTGCGGTGGGGTTGAACCCTATCGACTGGAAAGCACCGTATGTCTTCCATATCCTCGCTTCAACTTTCACAAACAGAAAACATACGGCAGCAGATGGACTAAACAAGTCTTGTACTACCGCACTGCTCGTAGTTTGAAGAAGTACTCATCACAGACTACCAACGCATGACCTTGCTACTCAAAACATTCTGACATATATTCCCCAGCGACTACAACTTCGGCATCCCTACCCTGCCCTACATCTCCGGCCGCGAACTCGTCGGCATCATCCTGCAACCCCCATCCTCCACAACAAAAACCCGCCTCCGCACTGGCGACCTCGTGATTATCCCTTCAACTGACTATCGGGACCTGCGCCGCGCCGCCTTCCAAGAATACAGCATCGCATCCTCGTTCAACACTATCCGCCTACCCACAAACATAACCTCGGAATCCGGCGCCATACTCGGCGTAGCATTCGTCGCCGCAGTGCTCGCGCTAGGGATATGCATGGGTGTGGACTTCTCGCACATCCTCTCCGGGCCTGATGTGCTTAATATTGTGCACAAGATCGACGCTGAGCGTTTACCAGTTGATATACGGGAAGAGTGTCTAAATGGTATTACCAACGACTCACGAGCACAAGAAGGCGACTTCCTCGTCATCTGGGGCGGAAGCTCAACCTGCGCTTTTATAATGAAACAGCTCGCGCGCCTCGCAGGCTTGAAAATTATCTCAGTCGTCGACAGCGGAAAACATGGCTTGCGCCTCTCAAACCACGATAAGATTCGTCCGGATCTGCTGGTTGATAGCCATGATCCCGAAAGAGCCATTAGTGTTATCCGGTCTGCGACGGGGAATAGTGCGAGATTTGGATTCGACACTCAGGGAAAAGAGAGTGCGGCGCATTTGCTGAGGGCACTGGCGAGTGTAGATGCCGCAGCGAAAATACCAGTGGATCCGCACGAGTACAACGGCACGAAGTCGAGGTTACCCACGCCACCGTCGACGCCTTCTGAACCTGCAAAGACGACCTCTTCGCACCTTGTCGGCCTTACTGGGGTACCCAAGACGGATTTTCCGAGCGATGTGGTGCTGCATTCCATACCTATCAAGTTGTTTCATGAGATTCCAGAGATTGGGGAAGCGCTAAGTGAATGGTGCGAACGCTTGCTGGTAGAGGGATTACTAGTCCCACCCGATGTGGTGGGCACTGTGGATGGGTTGGAGGGGATTAATGAGGGGCTGGATAGATTAAGAAAGAGAGAGGTTAGTGGGGGGAGACTGGTTGCGCGGTTGTGGTAAGTGTGGAACGCTGTCTGGTAGGCACTTTGGTGTGCGCATTTTCGACAATTTTGTTAGCATCGAGACATTTTTTTGGAGAAAGACTTTAAAAAAACTAAATCCAGAATATTTACCTAAAAATGTAGCGATCTTTTCTTGTTATATGTTTCAGGACATAATCAGATGGTAGTGGGAAATAAGACGTCTAAGCATTTTACATCATAGATACGTTCTCACAAACTGTGTAATCAATCCCATGTACTAGTCATCCATTTCTGCATAAACATACTTTTAAGCAAAAATAGAAAGTCAATGTGTATGCTGGATTAGCATCCCACCTAAAGACTCAAAGGGTAGCGGTAATTGCACGCAAAAACTGCCAGTGCGTCTGGAGCTGCATTATCAAACTGAAGTGTTGAATAATGATTTATTGATCAGCAATTGATTCCATACACTCCAATCTAGCAATCCACCATATCATCACTGCCTCCAAAATGTCTCCATCTTTTCCAATCTCTCCACCCTTCTCAGATCTGCACCTCATTTCCCTCAACACTCTTCCTTCCATTTACACTCTTCGTCCTCACCACCCGCCCGACCTCCAGCCCCTCTCCCTCTCCCTCCCTAAGCACCACCGCCTCGCGCCCAAACCCCCTTACCACCACCCATGCTGGCAATAACGCTACTGCCCAGAGTGCAAAATTGAAATAGACACCGCCCACTTCCGCAAAGATCGTCAGACTCGACAATCCATAGCTAAGCGCCTGCCACGCTGACTCTGTACCTCGCAACAGCGCCGCGTAGCGGATAACCTGCGGCTCGTCCTTGGCTAAGTTCGTGATGATGAAGTAGAGCAGGAGATAGTTCATTTGAAAGCCAGCAGTGAGGAGAACGAAGACAGCAAAGGAGTGCCCGAAGCCGTGGGACGCCCAGTCGTATGTAGGTCGCGTGTGCCGGAAGCGCGTAACGAGAATAGTGGCCCAAGTCCACCATGCACCCTGAATGACAGCGATGAAGAAGAAGGAGCTGCGGGCCCGCGTGCGCAGAGGAATTGTAACCCGGTCGAGGTACGTGCCGAGTAGGTTACCGCAAATCACGGCGGTGATGCCGGAAACGAAGGAGCCGAGGGCGCGGGCACGGACGGAGAACCATACTATACGGATTCTCAGCATGAGTGGGAGCGAGTAGGGGTGAAATGAAGGGCGACATACAGGAGAGGTATGTGAAAAAGACAGCTTCCGCAAACACTGCCTGTCCAATCCACAACAGAACAAGCAAGAATTTCTTTGTAAAGAATAGCCTGGTTGTCTCCTTGATCTCAAACCACGGATTCTCCAGGATCTTAAGTTCAACTTTCTTCCCGTCCTTCCTCTGCACCTTGCTCGGGCGATTTAACAGAAACCCTACGAATGGTCCGGCAGACTGAAGTGCGATGAAGACAAGGAAAACAGTGTAGGACACCTTGCCAGCTTGGTCGCGGTTGGCGTTCAATCCTAGATTGATGGCTCCACCCAGGATCTGTCCGGAAAGACGGTAAGTGAGCCAATATCCAAGTGCTTTACCCTTGTTCCAGGGCTCCGGGTATGCAATGGCGATGGCGGCTTCGGCCATCCAAAAAACGCCTGCGGATATTCCGCATAAAGCTGCACCGAAGAGAACAAACCACTCTGTTCCAAATCGGTTATTGGTATAAAGCCCTGCAGCGTATGGTGCGTAGCCAAGTCTGTGAAATCAGTATCTATATATCAATCCGATTATTGGGATTGATGGAGTGAGGCAAACTTACGTTCCGAATATCAACGCGCCCTTAATCCCAATATACTTGACCAAGATACTTCCGAAGAAGCACGAGATTACCATGAGGCAGAAGGTCAATGAATTCGCAGCATTGATAAGATGCGGCGATGCGGCTCCGCCTGCCCCGAGCGAGTTCATTGCCCCCCATATACCGGGTGCTGCAAAGTTGCAGAGACCGAGAATGGTCATATTGTAGAAGGTTGAATGGTACCATTTTGCTGGATTCTAGTCAAAATTGACGTTTTTTTTGTCAGAGGGAAGGTTAGGTATACATGAATAATTGCGCTTCTCTTCAACATCGCTGCCAGACTCGAGGGAGGTTTCGGGATCAGACATCGTGGTTGGTCTGGGTAGATAACGAGCAATTGAAGGTGTTCTACTGGAGAAAGTTCAGAAATTTAAGAGAATGAGAATTTAGCGTAAAGAATAAGTTCTGAGGTAGTTGATACAAGGGGTAACACCAAGTCACACTTTCCGTCTTATACTCTCTCGACATGTGAACGGCCCTAGGACACTCCCTGCAACCTCATTGCTAGACCTTGCATACAACAAGGATTGCAAGTGTTCTCCTTAAACTAGTAGCACGGCCCGGCTGTTGAACGCCTGAAGGGCCTGCGCGGAAATGGCCGAGGGCAGTGTGCATGGGCTAGCACGCCATTTACCCTATAATTTGACGAGAACGACCGTGAACGTCAACGTGTTCTAGCTCCAGAAAGGAAGAATCTCGGACAATTCATGATGAGGAAATAGATAAGTAGATGTCGACATGTTCGCGAATAGAATCTTTTCACAACATGACTCGGCTTCGGATGCTGCACCGGCAACATCGATCGGCCATTGACATTTGGATGCGACTTTGACGCTTTGTAATCACGTATTACCTGCAATGCCGCCATCCGCAATCGGTGTTTACGAATGACGTTGGGGAGATGGGACTGATTGGTATTTAACTGGTGATGTGGTGATCGAGAAACCCATTGTTTGATGCTTAAGGCTAACTCCAAAGTTAATGCCGAAACGTGAGGCTCATGTGGACTGCATTTTTCGATGCGCGCCCGGGATATCCCACCAGCTCTCATGGACGTCCCTCAGATCAACCTCTGATCCAGGGGCTCTGAGGTATGAAGTCAAGTCTGAGTCCTCGTATGTCTCCCCTCTTGTCCACCCATTGCCGAAGTAAGCGAATCTGTTACCAGCGCTCCCGATGCGCTCATACTCCCAATCCTCCCACCTTGGGCTTGATTTTACAATGGTGGAATGCGCTGCTGATCCAGGCCATAAACCATGAATTCGAGTGCCAGGGATGCCGCCGTTATTCCAAGAGCTGCAGTTGTCTGTTAAGGCTGAAATTCGAATTAGAATACAGAACCGGCGGTGAATGAAGTGTGACTTTACCTGTAGTTGGGAAAAATGCATCACAGTAGTCCACAAAGTCGTCCGCCGCGTCCTTCCTGGGCGTTATCGATTTGATCCCTTGAGAGGAGACTTTACGAAGAATTTTGGCGTAAAATGTGAGCGTTGTTTCCACGGCATAAGGCACAGTTCCCGAAGCACCAGTAGCATGAGGTCCAGCGAGGAAGAAAAGATTAGGGAAACCGGGAGTGGCAACTCCAAGATAGGTGTAGGGAAAGCCAAATTTCCCATCAGGCTTCCACGCCTCCTTCAAATCCACGCCCCTTGCCTTCACGGAGAATGGAGGAACCAGATCTGTATTTGCGCCTGTAGCACAGAAGATGGCATCAAATTCGCGTTGAACACCATCAATTGTCTCGATGCCGTTGGGAGTGAAGCGTTTGATGGGAACCTTGATAAGTTCGGCGTTGTCCTCAGTGAGCGACTCCAGGTAGCCGGGTCCAGGGGTGAGTCGTCGACAGTGCGGCGCAAAATCAGGTATCAACCCCTCTAGCAACTCCGGCTTCTTGGCGGCTCTCTTCTTCATCACGTCAATGAACTGCTCTCTCATCCCCTCATTCTCGTCGGAGCCGCGAATCATGGCGCGGAATCGTCTCCAGTACTTATCCTCCTCTCTCTTCCTGAATTCGAGGTATATTTTGGGGTCTTTGAAGCTTTCGCGCTGTTCTTGGAGGAACTGTGAATGAGTTAATAAGACTGGCTGAACTGCGTTTGCCTATGTCCGAGGAGAATGGCTAGGGTGTCAAGCACATTCAGGCAGAGGGCTAGAGCACTGTTCAACTGAATGACTGCGCAAAGATATCCCGGCTATTGTCCTCGAACGTGATAACAGGCAGCAGAGTGGGCATCGAAGCTTACAGGCTGAGGAGCAAATGTTCTCTCGTCACCAGCCCAAGACGTGGCTATCCAGGTCGGATTCCGGATGAAGTGGGTAACATGCTTTGCAGTGAGCTGCAGATGAGGCACGACCTGAATACCGCTCGCTCCATTGCCAATAACCGCCACCTTCTTGCCAGCGGGGTCAAAAGTTGAGTCCCAGTTGGAGGTATGCCTCAGAAGCCCCTTGTAGTCGTCGATGCCTGGGTAGTTAGGGAGCTTCCAGGCATTGAACCGGCCAATGGCGAAGATGACGAAGTCGAACTTCTCCACCAATGTCTTGCCCTCGTTGAGGTTGTGCACCGTGAGACTCCACTGCGAGTCTGTGTCGTCCCACGTAGCATCATTGACACGGTGACGCAACTTGAGATAGCGGTAAACGTCGTGTTTCTTCGCTCGCGACTGCCAGTAGTCGCGGATCTCGGAGCCCTTGGCGAACTGTTCGGACCACTGCGTGTTTGGAGAGAAGGTGGACTGGTAGACGTGGGAGGGGATGTCGCATCTCACTAGATATAATGTTAGAGCCTCCTCCGTGGTGGATTGCAGCTGCACATACCACCGGGATAGCTGTTCTCGAGCCATGTTCCGCTGACGTCTGCATTCTTCTCGAATATGGTGAGGTTGATGCCGGAGACCTTTGCAGGGAGCAGAATGCCTGCGTTGATGCCGGAGAGGCCAGCCCCTGTGACCATCCGTCAATAACTATACTGGAGGTAGCGAGCAAGAGTGCCGTACCCACGACAGCCACCTTGAGCTCGCGCACATCGTCGATGCAATGGTTTGTGTCCAACTTAAGTTTGGAGACTGGGTATTTGATGGGCAGGATGGGACGTGTATTTATTTGTTCTGGCTCGCCGGCGGGCGCGAGGTGGGCGGAGAGTTGAGCAACGCGCTTTGCATGAGGTGTGAGCGTCGCGCCTATCTGATTGGCACGTGATGATGCCATTTTGTTCAAACACTGAGAATTGAAGATTCAGCTTTCAACACAACGATGTACAAATTTTCAACACTTGCTTTTCGGCGCCACAATATGAGGACCAACAATTTATCAGTTCCAGCAGTATGTCCAGCAAGACAGTCCATTCCTGACAGAGTGCCGTTATCGGTCTCATTATCTCGTCGTCGACATGCCCTGCATTGCAACCATGATCACGTCTTTGCCCCCGCTACTGACGCTGTTGACACTATCCCACCAAAACAGCTCCAGCCACGCCACCCGCGAAAATATTCCGAGTAGCGAGTACCGACAACGTCCATGCCAGAGGCATGACAGATACCTGACACACGTTCGTGCTAATGACGCATCCTGCTTTCCGTCGGCTTCATTAGCGACCAACTTGAGCCGTCCTGCATACTCATCATCACCCGCGTGGCAGGGCGTCGAAACCAGGTCCAGACCCCTGGAATCGATGTATGGCACTGGAATTTGAACTCAGAGACTACTTGACGGCCGAGATGAGGCGCTGGCATAAACGCTTGGATGTGATTGCACAAGCATATAAAGTGCCATGATGACCGCAACTGAACAGCCCCGTCTACTACGTATCAAAGTTGCCATCATTCAAGATGTCTTCCATTCCAAAAATACGCAAGTGGTACCAGCTGCAATGGTTCCAGGCACAGGATACCCCAGTAGAGCGGAAGCTCATCGTTAAGCTGGACCTACTGATCGTTCCCTATGTGTTCCTCGCGTACTGGGTCAAGTACATTGACCAGGCCAACATTAGTATGTATATTGTTTCACCATGTGTCGTTCAGTGATTAACTTCGCGTAGATAACGCCTATGTCGCTGGCCTCAAGGAAGACCTTGGATTTAAAGGCAATCAGCTCGTTCGCCTGCAGACCATGTATGTGCTTGGTGCAGTACTTGGACAAATTCCCTTCATGTATCTATTCACCCGGGTCCCGATGCATTACTTGATCCCATTTCTAGACGTGGTACGTTAACTTGCAACGTCAAACACACTTCCTAAGACTATGTATGATGTCCTAGGCTGATGAGAAACAACAGTTTTGGGGACTGTTTACTCTGCTCCAATATCGTGTGGACTCGTTCGCCGAGTTGGCCGCATATCGCTTCCTTGTGGGGTGGTTTGAGGCCGCGTTCTTCCCTGCCGTACACTTCATTTTCGGTAAGTATTCTGACCGTGTTTTCGCGTTTCTCTCCTCACGGTTACAGGCTCGTGGTACAGAGGCGATGAGATTGGGCGCCGCGGCGGTGTCTTCTATGTTGGTCTCACCCTTGGCACACTCACTGCAGCATTGATCCAATCGGGGGCATCTTCTCGACTTGACGGTGTGCATGGGCTTGCCGGTTGGAGATGGATGTACATCATTTGTTCCATTATCACCATACCCGTTGGTATTCTCGGATTCTTCGTCATTCCTGGAACACCTGAGAAGCCGAATCGACTGGTAATGAGCGAAAATAATGTCAAAATCGCGAAGGATCGTCTCGTGAGAGCTGGGCATCGCGTCGAAGGACAAGTGACCTTCGGCACCTTTGTCAAGGTCGCCAAGAATCCGCAGGTGTGGGCACTCCTGTTATTGGATATTTTTTTCTGGAATGGATGTCTCACTACTTCGTCTGGAGGCTACCTTCTTTGGCTGAAGAGTCTGAAGCGGTACACTCCAGCGCATATCAACTCTCTTGGTGCCATCTCCCCTGCTCTCGGGATCTTTTACACGCTCGGGGTCTGCTTTGCATCGGATTTGCCAGAGATGGCAACAATCAATCCGAATCCAAGTAATTGATTGATCAATTGATTATGTAACAATTCAATCAATTCAATCTGTTTGTATGGATTTTTGCAATCAATTCAGTCACTGCCTCAAAGATTGATTGGATAATTGATCCAATTGATACCTATTTTATAAGGCCATAAGTTTATATGTACGAGTAAGCTCCTAGGCAGTTTTCGGTCGGAATTACGATCTTCCGGAGATGCTCGGGCCATACGATTTTGCCCTGCACC
>BCHH01000007.1:526413-552993 GCA_001599595.1 Beverwykella pulmonaria | reverse complement strand
TTGATATAGCAAGTTAGTTAGTCAATTTATTAATTAGATTTACCACCCCTCTGTCTTATATTATCATCTTCAAACCTCACAGAATAATCCTACGACACCTACGCTTACGCTCCGCCTTAGTACGGACCGGACCCAGTAAGTGTTCACCTCGTATAACATTCTGTTCCCGGAGGGTCTCCTGCAGAGGCCCCTTGGAGGCCTATCGGGCCGTGTGCTTAAAGATCACGTGACGTATCTTTGGAGGCATCTGGGTCGACAAGTCACGTGACACATCATCAGAGGTCCGTGTGTCAGTGGATCACGTGACATACCATATATAGCTTTCTTCAAATCCTCCGAGTATCCTCAAGGATTCGTCTCGACTCTGATGAATCAAGCTTGTTTACCTCTGATCCATCTCTTCGTTCCGTTCCCTGCTAGTACTGCTCTCACAAACCCCCATACAAATCAGATACGGATTTGATAATCGATCATCAATTACCAATCAATTTCCAATTCAATTCACCCTCCTCTACCCTATCAAGTCAATCAAATCAATCTGCTACGGGCAGCTTCATCAATCAAATCAATTGGATAAGGAATAGTTGATTGAATTGATTGTTGCCAACTCTGGGATTTGGTCCTTGGACCTGCATGGGCGATTACCATCTCCCATTCCTGGAACATCATTGGCTTGATCATTTTGAGCATCTGGGATGTGCCTGAGAACGCTCTATGGTTTGCCTTTATGACGACCTATTCGGCAGTTGCCATGTCCAGCGTACTTTATGGGTGGATTAACAGCCAGCTCAGCTACTCTCCGGCAGAGCGATCTGTTGCCTTGGTCTTTGCAAATCTGCTGGCCCAGTCTACCACAGCATGGACTCCGCTTCTCGTCTTCAAGACTGTTGAAGCTCCGCGGTTCAAGAAGGGGTGGCCATTCGTTCTTGCGAATGCCGTTTGCTTGATCATTACCGCACATATCATTGCCCATTATGTCAAGCATAGAAAGGAGTATGTATTCCATTCCTGACTGAGGTAGGTTTTGTATTGACTTCGAAGCAGCGCGACAGCAGACACCCCGGATAGTGAAAGTATCGAGAGCTCCGTCAACGAAGTACCCTCCGAACTTTCCAATGAGAAAACAGTCCCGATTACTGAACGACCAGCGCGCTAGTCAATAAGTATACAAAGTTCGTTCGATTCTATACTATAGCAATTTCGAAGGAACTCTTCATAGTGGTTATATAGTACAAGCAATGTATTGGATTTTCGTGCTCATTATACGACTTGATACCAAAAATTTTCTTTTACAATATCCAATTCACCTCAATATCTCTGTGTGAGCATATCCCCTCAATATCCTGCCCATTCGCCATGTTCCTGGGTTTTCTCGGAGCCAGTCCATTGCTTTACGAAAGTATCGCCATTCTTCTAAACTCCTTTTAGCTAGCTCATCCGATTCCAAGCACCTCATCTTCTCCATAGAATTCACACTCTGTCTCCACTTCCACGATTCGGTAAATCTCCGGTGGCTGCAGCGTTAGCATGTTCGCTAAGCACTTCGGCACCGTTATCGAAATGGCGTAATGGACACCCTGCATGGCAACACACCTTAACGCAAACGACATCGGCTCATGGAGGGGTAGTGGGTGCGGATGCCCCTCAACGCGTGTTTTGGCGCGTCAGGTTGTTTTTATAACACTTGAACGCGGCTGGCGCTTTCGTTCAGCCAGCTAAAGACATTCTCCCTATCACGTGATAATACATTTCGCTACAATGAGTGAAGCTACAGCAACCACCGATGTCTTGCACGATACAAGCGGGACTGGCAATGCGAACACAAAGAAGAAGATTCTGATCAATGCATTTGACATGTCAACAGTCGGCCACTTGTCGCCTGGGCAATGGAAGGTAAAGGTTCTTAACTTACACTTCGCTCCGTCTCTCTAATTGCATCTAGAATCCAGAAGATCGGTCAGCAGGGAAGCGAAAGCTCGACTACTGGATTGATTTAGCCAAGCTCCTCGAACGCGGTGATATTAATGCGTTGTTCCTAGCAGACACGTATGGCGGATACGACACCTACGAAGGTAGCCTTGACAACTGCATAAGGCGTGCCGCACAGTGGCCGGTGACGGATCCAACAATCGTAAGCTTACCCCCTACCATTTTCATCGGAAATTTATCTAATTTCAACCTCAGCCCATCAGTGCCATGGCAGCTGTCACGAAGAACCTCGCTTTTGCAATCACAGCTTCAACATCGTTCGAGCCACCTTTTCTCCTTGCTAAGCGGTTTAGTACGCTAGATCATATCACTGGCGGTAGATTCGGCTGGAATATTGTTACGAGCTGGAAGAAAGCGGCATTCAAGGCTATCGGTCTAGACACCCCTATCGAGCATGACGAGCGCTATGCGCAGGCTGACGAGTACCTCCGTGTGCTGTACAAGTGAGTTATTATTAGTATCTTCGTTCCCTCACTTTAGCAACATCCATCCTATTCAAAGAATCAGCCATCCTACGAGCAACTTCTTGATTTTGTAGATGTTGACAATTGGACTTAGACTCTGGGAAGGCTCGTGGGCCAATAATGCTATCACCGAGAATAAAGAAGAAGACGAGTACATTGATCCCTCCAAGATTCGATCGATCAAGCATACTGGCAAATACTTCAACCTCGAAACGCGACACATCGTGGATCCATCCCCACAACGCACTCCTCTACTCTTCCAGGCCGGCACCTCATCCGCAGGCTCAGAATTTGCCTCGACCCACGCAGAAGCTATTTTTGTATCCTCGCACTCACCCCTTGTCCTCCGTCCAAAGATCGATAACATCAGAAAATTGGCCGCCGAAAAGGGACGAGATCCCCAATCTATCAAATTTTTCGCGACCTTTACACCGATTCTAGGCAAAACGGATGAGGATGCGCACGAGAAGTATAATAAACTGAAGAAATACGTTTCTACTATAGGTGGGCTAGTACTCGTATCTGGGTGGACGGGCATCGATTTGTCGAAGTACCCACCAGATTACGATCTCTCCGCCAAGGATGCGACAGAAGATAACCGCGTGCGCTCGCTGCTTGATCAATTTACCGTTACGAGTCCCGAGGTTCCGCGGTGGACCCCCCGCGTCATCGCCGAAAAGGCGTCTATCGGTGGCCTCGGACCTGTCTCTATCGGCTCTCCGGCTACTGTGGCAGATGAACTAGAGCGATGGGTCAAGGAGGCAGACGTCGATGGGTTTAATGTCGGGTACGTTACTACCCCAGGGTCTTTCGAGGATGTAGTCGATTTGCTTGTGCCAGAATTGAGGAGGCGTGGGATTTATCCTGGGCAGAGCGAGATTGAAGGACTCACAGCGAGAGAAAAGGTTTATGGCAAGGGCCAGAAGGGGTTGAGGAGTGATCATACGGGTGCGAAGTACAAGTATGATGTGTACGACGAGAATCTGGCATAGAGGCAAGTTTCCGCGGCATCGATCACAATAAGATAAATTCGGGGCTTATGCAAGATTTCTCACGTGCCCTTGCCCACACGGTAGAACTCAAGAATGAGGCAGCAGATCAAATCCATCATGGCTCAAGACATTTTATTGGCTTCTATATACGTCCGCGATGACATCGCAGACTTCATAGCATAGCGTGTCTATTCGACTTTATGTTCACCGTCCCTCTGTATTAGCACCAATCCCCTTCCACTCTGCCGCCCCGCCCCAGGAACAAAATCCGAACACCAACAGGTATCCCCTCGTTACAGAGGACTTGAGACTAGATTTCCGCAATCGCTATATACCGTTCCGCATCCACTGGACTTTGATAACGATGGCTCGTACATATTTCCGGAAATACATTCATCATCTCAAAATCTATGGTGACCGGATCAAAATATTGTGGGATGGAGAATGCAGCTGTGCGATTTTCGGCGGTTGGTAAACGAAGGAATACCTTCGAACGCAGGACTGGTATTTGTTTCCAAGCGCGTTTTTGAACCATTCCTCGACCTAAGACATTGGAGAGTATTTCAAAGCATCTATGTAGATTGGGAAAAGATCCTTCAATCGTGTGGAATGAATCTCTCCATAACACGCAATGGTGCGGTGGCTTAGACTGCATTCAAAGCTACTGCCAAAAAGCTCCCGCCCCAGACTTGTGGCGATCTCGGGGGATTAAGTCAGCTTCTCGGGAAAAAGGCTCCCTAGGCACATTTCCGTGCCAGTCACATACTCCTAGTAGACCTCACGAAGGAAGATCTTGAGGAACCCATCCTCCTTCGCCCACTTCTTCGGAAAAGTTCTGCCCGCGATAGTGTACGCCTGGAACTGCTTGAAGTTGCGGAACTTGATGAGCTTGATGTTGCGATTCCGACGATGGTCTATGAGGTTGACAATGTTGATCAAGACTTTCTTGAGGGCCTCTCCACATATGAATTTTAACCCAAACAAAGGCAAAGCAGAAGGTACGTTAACATACCTTCTTGCACGTGGTAATCGACTCCGGAACAGGCCCAATACCAACCTCCATGCATAAAGCCTGCCATGTCTGTAATTTGCTTTCGCCGGCGACGAAGTAATATTCGAACTCCGCCTCGACGGCCTCCGCAAAGCGGCGCTTGCCGGATTTGCTCTTGCGAGACCATCCTTGGTGGATGCTGAGGCGCTTGAATTCGCTCAGCAAATCGGCAGTTGGGTCTGGAACAAAGTTGGGGAACTGGGACCAGTATATGTTGGCGCCGGTTGCCGTGGGAGCTGCGCCGGCTGAGGGGGGGGAAAGTGAGGACATTGTGGGCGGCTGTGGATAGGTAAATGTCGTGTTGATACGCGTACGATTGGGACTCACAGCACTGGACTTATATAGTGTGTTTTTAGAACCTGACAGTGTTTCAGGAGGCTGGCGGGGTGGAAGGCGACAGCTATGCTCAAGTGGTCTGCAGCCTTGTGGCGCTAGCTATCACTTCCTTGGCGTCGGCGAACCTTCTAGCTGGCTTCTCGGCCTACTGCTGAGTCTTCTATTCAACTGTAAGTAAGGATTGCGAGCAAATGCGTTGTGGCTAATAAACTGTCTGCGCTAAAGGGCAACTGCAAGGCTTCTAAAGGCGTGCTCCAATGTACCAAATCAACCGCGCAATGCGACTAACTCGTTTGGCATTCCTTGATGTCCGCGTTGCAGAAAAGAACTATCTCACAAGTGTGGTCTGCCGGGATGTGGTCTGCCGGGAAATTGTTGGTAAGTAGAGTCCTTTACGCCGGATCACAATGTTCTCCTAGCTCTTTTATTCAACAGCTGGTTAACCCATTTTTCCGGAACGGGCATGCATGACTGTAGCGTCCTACCGCTCAGAGAGGATTGGTGGTTGGATTCGGTACAGTTAAGTAGTCCGTCTGTAAACGCGTGATGGAGCTGACTATAGAACAGAAACCTCTCGATGTTCAGCTAGGCCTCAAGAAATTCATCAGAGTTCATCATAAGCTCCTCTGTCTAAGAGGTACCTAGCTGCCACAGAAACGCGAATCTATGTGCTAGCTCAGGGACAAGAGTTGCTGTGAAAAGGAATTGGCGATGCGACATAGAGCTTGTATAACAGAATCCTCCATATCTAATCATTTGCTGACCGGATATGGTTAACGTAGTTGTAGGATTTGCGGTTTTGTTGAAGGAGTGGCATCGGAAAGATGCCTCCTTGTGGCCTTTCTTGTAGATCTTCTAAACGGACGAGAGGGCTTTTAAACGTATGTTCTAATTACGCGATACGTATTAATGGTACAATTGTCTGAGACTAAACATTGCACATGCTACGTCTTAGTTACCTTTCACCCTCTCAACGTTCCTAAATAGGCCAGGTTTTTTTCTAACGAAGCTCGAAAGGGCCTAATAACACGTTACGTCCACTACGTCAACATAACATAAACATATTATACAGGAATGTAGGACGTGCGTAATAACAAGTTGACCAGATACGGTTTGCTTTCGGGCAAGTAGTAACGTAATACGTACGATTGAAAAGCCTGGACGAAAGTCTAAAGTGACATAGGCTTAAATAATCTTCTTCCAATGCAGAAGGTAAGAAGGTGAACTTGATCCTCTCAGCGGCATTTAGAATGTCGCATCGATCCTCGTTACGAACATGTGGGTCGTTCTCCTAGGAATGTCCTGTTCAAGTAACACCCGCCCTTTGGCGCCGTACGTCGGTCCGCCAGACCTTAAATGAACGAATTAGCCAAGGGACTCATTCTAAGTGATCAACATCGTGATAAGTCTCAGAACCAGATAAAACCTAGTAAAGAAGACATCTAAGTTATATAGGTCGAAGTGGGTAGTCCAGTTTGACCAAGTAAGAATTGAGTACACTCTACATCTAATTAATCTTTCGAGTCGAGGTCGCACGCAGTTTCTATATACCTATTGGGCAAAATAATGACTCCTGGGATATGTTTTGTTTCGATCATCGTAATGGTCATAGTATGATCGATTCCGATCTGTTGAATGGAGTACTGGAGGAAAAAACCAACGAAGTTGCCAGTATTTGCACGTTAGTGGAGGCAGTGGCGACGTCGGCATTGTGTATATTGTTTTCCCGACAGAGTGACTGATAACAAGAGTGTGTGCGCGCGTCTGAGTAGGTAGATACTGGAGACGATGTGGGAGTCAGGGAGAGTGGCAATTGCTGCGGAGTAGACTCTGGTGGTGCTGGCAGCGACGTCGGAAAACGATTGAAGCAGAGTGCAAGCTCGAGATCGTCGATTTATACCAGCAGCTCCAAATAGATGTAGTGAAAGCCTGTCTGGCCAAAACCAGCACCCCGAGGAAAATAAACATAGTCTCAATAATGAGGCTTCGACCCACAGATATGAACGGGGAGAAAAACCATCTCAATCCACTTCTTTCCTTGAGCACTATTGATACCACGCTCGTTGAGACGAGACTAGTGGAGGTTGCAAAGAGTGTATGCAGGGAAATTGTGGCAAGAGTTGTGGTGATAGGTGGATCAAAATTAAAAGTCGTAAATGTAGACGATTCGCAAAGAGAGGAGAGGTATATACAATTCTCGAGGGTAGTGTCGTCTACTATGGTGTCTGATGATATATTGCAGGATCATTTTGTCGACGACAAAAGTTCTTCGACGGTGAGCAACCTTTCGGAGGGTATAAACCCAAATTGGGGATCGCGCAAGGCTGAATATAGAGATGCAATCGAGCAATCGCTTTATGACTGCTCCCAGCAATCGGATTGTGGTGTGTGAATGAAATTGTATTTGGGCCTTCTCATTCCCGGAAACTAGCCAAGTGTTTCGAAAATAATCAAAGGTAGATGGACCAGATGTGGACGTGCTCTTCGACGATCAATTGACGTTCGATTTGGTGTTACATGTCGAGGTCGTAGAAAGTCCAGCTAAAGCTTCGCCCTGGGTGCGAACGTCGTCCCTTGCCCACCACCCAACGCCTTTACAACCTCGTCCACCTTCTTTAATGCCCATTCACATCCCTCATCGCTCACCAGCCACTGTATTCCCGCCTCTTCACCAGCTTCGGGCTCGCTCTTCCACGACCCATCATCCCACGCCTTTCTTAAACCAAAAACATGACTCAAGACTTGTGGGCCTACACCTTGCTGTGCTCTTAGACAAGCGACCGCCACCAGACTTGTCGTTATCCGGCCAACATTCGCGCCTGTTTTACGAGGAGGGTCGGTGAAGAGCGCCCCATATTCGCCGCTAATTATGAAGACGGGGAGGTCAGGATGCGCGTCTGCGAGCTTCTTCTCGAGTTTATTTTCAAGCGGGCGGTATATAGAATCCCATAGCGCACGACCGCGTGAGTTTATCGAGTCGATGTTCGAGGGTGTGGGTAACCGCGTGGGTTTGGTGGAGAGGGAGGAGACGATGGAGGGAGGGAGGGACGCACGGAAGGCATTGAGCATGTTAATAGTTCGGGGGACCTGTTATTCATGTCAAGGGTGCGCAATTGGGGATGCCAAGGGGCACCTACACCGTTGAAGCCTATGCACTTCAGGCCCACCTCACGCATGAGCTCTGCTATTGCCACGCCCTCACTCGCTGGTTTCGACGCGCTGGCAGAATTGAATAGGGCAAGCATTGAGTCTGGAGAGTTCATGGTCATTGTGGCAGCAGTAGATAGGGCGAGCCATGATGGCTGCCCGAGCTTCTTCGCAGATGCTTCCTGCTCGATCTGCTTGTAGAGTGCCTCGATGTTGCGTGGTGCAGGTATGGGACCAGGACGGGCGTGTGCAGCGCTGATGAGAGCCTTTAAGCTTGGAGATAACCTTGACATTACGTACTGAAAGTGGCAATGCAAGTCGTGCACTAGAGAGGCAGTAGCCGTTCGAGATGGCTTGAGGTGGACACTCAGCGCGAGCACTTTGGGAACTGGGCTGGGCTCAGCAACTGGATCCTATGTCGACAGAGGGTGAGAGAGGGTCGAGCTGTACGAGGGGAAGCACAGGATCAGGACCCGTCTCATAAGCTTGCGGGTATCAATTGGAGGCACGGATCGATGAAGGATGATGTGGGGGAGCTGCCGAGGTGCGACCTAATTCCGCACTAACGGAACAACATGCGACGACCCCCCAAACGCCTAATCAGCGCAATGCCACAGTTTCAAGAGAGACTCAATATGACCAAAGTACCCAGGTACATGCGGAGATTCAAGGCTTGGAGTTAAGGCAAGCCTTACAACGACTATTAGAACGAAGCTTGAGTCGCTGCGCTAAACCCAATTCACGGTGCCAAGAACTATCCCGATCTCGGACCGACTCATCAAGCCCACACGCTCTCCCTGGCTCACGTATCTGCCATGGAGATTTACCGCATCTGGCTGTTATCCGTACACTCTGTCCCTTCGGAAAAAAATCTGGCCATTTACCACTGACCGCCCTATGAGCGTGACCTGGCCAACAATTGAGGCTCGATTGAACATTGTCCAGGATGTCACTGCCTGGGAACCGAACAACGGTTTACTTCCTGATCCTGGGGCGGATATCGGCACTTAACCTCTGCATGCTGCATGTGGGCGGTTTCCTTGCCTATCTAGGGATGACGACAGCTCTAAGATAATCATGATCCAAAATGTCGCAGTTGGCCATTTGCTAGCAGAAGCTCTGAAGGAATTTCCTCATCCCCAGTGCATATCAATCCGCTATGTCTCCTTCCGAAGCCGCTGGGATCCATGATCAGACCAACCTCCTGCCAAAGCGCCAGCTCATTACTGTCTTTGCAGCGCTTGCTTTTGGCCTGCTCGTCACTTTCATCGACCAAAATTCTATTGGTGTGGCGCTGCCAACAATCGGTCGGGAGCTGAACTGCGCTTCCACAATTGAGTGGGCAGGCACCTCATCCTTGATTGCAAATACGGCATTTCAAGTACTCTATGGTCGCCTCTCCGATATTTTTGGCCGCAAGGTCATTGTGATCGTAATGCTTGCTATACTCGCTATTGGAGACCTACTGTGTGGGTTTGCGAAGACTGGGCCTCAATTATATGTCTTTCGAGGCATATCCGGCATGGCCAATGGTGGCATTATGGCGTTGTCCATGATCATAGTCTCAGACATTGTTACTCTTAAAGATAGGGGAAAGTGTGTGCAGCGTTTTCCTCGCGGGTTCTTTCTTCACTAATCCGTCTGCAGATATCAAGGCATTCTTGGGAGCATGGTAGGCCTGGGCAACACACTGGGGCCATTCATTGCGGCTAGCTTCACCAAGCGCACTTCGTGGAGAAACACCTTCTACTTGCTCAGCCCTCTCGGCGTCCTTGCCGGTGTGGTACTTTTCTTCAAGCTTCCGCCACAGGATATGCCGAAAGAAGACCTACGCGTTACGGCAGCAAAGGTTGATTGGGTTGGGATCATTCTCAGCTCAGGCGGTACTATACTGCTCCTCATCCCAGTGTCCGGCCTTGGGTCTCAGTTCCAAACAAACAGTCCAATGGTTATCTCAATGTTGACGCTTGGTGGGATCTTCCTCGCTGCATTCGTCTTCAATGAATGGAAGCTAGCCAAGCTACCTATGATTCCCTGTAAGCAATTCCTCCTTTGTTGAGAAATGGCTGTTAACAGCGCACAGTGCGACTTTTCAAAAGCGGCCCACTCTCAGCTATGCTACTGCAGAATCTGCTCATCGGCATCGTCTGGTACAGCGAGCTATATTTTTTACCCGTTTACTACCAGTCTGCCAGGGGTTTCTCCGTGACGACTTCTGCAGCACTTTTGGTTCCACTCGTTGTCTCATTATCTGCTGCCTCTGTTCTTTCTGGGCAATATATCTCACGCATGAATCGATACGGTGAAGTTATTTGGGTCGGCTTCAGTCTTTGGACCCTCACAGCTGGCCTCCATCTCCTTTTCGGTCGCACCACCTCGGTCGCAACCATAGTAGTCATTCTGATGCTTGAGGGATTCTCAGTGGGATGTGTCTTCCAGCCCAGTATGTCATTCCGTACCTCATCTAGCCTCACGCTAATCTATTTTAGCCCTCGTCGCCGCACAAGCTCATTCCAGCAAGGCTGATCGAGCTGTTGTGATCTCCGCTCGCAACTTTATCCGTTCACTAGGAGGCTCCACCGGGCTGGCTATCTCCTCCGCGATATATTCTAGTTCACTACAGTCTCACCTGCCGTCAGATTTACCACCATTCATAGCGAACACGGTACGCGGGTCTACATTTGCCACACCAAATCTGTCGCTATTAGATTCGGCGACCCGCAGCAGCGTCTTGGATGCCTATTCAAACGCCTCAAAGAGTGTCTTCATGATGTGGGTGGCGGGAATCGGCGGCTGCGTTGCACTCATGGTATTTGTGAAGGACAACGGCCTACAAAGAAAAGAGGAGCAAGTCGAAGCTCAAATTGAAGATGGGAAATTCGATGCGACGTCGGATGAGAAGGGTGATAACCCATGAATAGTGTCAAGTGTTGAATGGCATTTGCGCCAAGAGGTGGCTCGTAATCCTAACCACTAAAGGTAATGGAGGACAACCCTTCGGAGGTCAGCTCGAGAGATATGGAGGACTTTATGTTAAGCTAATATTTAATGGTCTGGCACTCAAAGGTACTTAATTTCTATTTCCATATATGGAGGCGTGTTCGTTCACGTGATACCGCCCCGGAAGCTGCGACGCGATCCGGAGTTGCAATCTCAAATAGATGAATTCACCCGGGGGCAACTCCGACACATTCAATCCTACCTACTTTATTTTTCAGTTACTTCAACGTTACCACGCGCCAGTCCTACTTCGTCTGGCCGCCAATAATGCGACCATAATATACGTACGCGCAATTCAGTTCGTTACTTTGCGCTCAAGAAGCACAACATGTCAATTCCTCAGATGAAGTTTTGACATGATCACACAGATCGGCCCCGATATAATCGAGAAAAATTGAAAGATGACGACAAGTCTAGCATAAACTCATACCTAGATCCCTGCATTTGCTTTGGAAAATGTCCGTTGCCAACCAGCAGCCGCACAATCACTAAACGTGGCGTCCATGCAACCGACCCTTGCAAATATTAATATGGGCAGAGATCGAAAGTCTTTCTTCACAATATCGAGAGTCGTCAGGCACGGCAAAAGAAAATCTACATCGGTACGCGACGAGACGTGTTACTCCTTAAGATCAATTCAGCCGCCTGGACTTGCTCTGCAATCCCTCACGTTCAAGACTTGCCTCTGAGGGTCACTTCTTTGGAATTTTGGTATGATATCAAGTTCCCTAGTATTTCATTGTGTCCAGCTGTTACAACATCTGCAGATCGGTGGCGTCAACCCTGCAGACCTACGTTATGATTCCTCTCCTCTCCTCGGTTGTCCTTGCAGCAGCTTTGCTATCGGCCCCATCACAATCAAGAACACTTTTCAATTATGAACGCATCCAATTAACAAGAGAATACGTCGCATCTCTATCAGCAGAGGACGCGCAGCTTTTCGCCTTCGGAGATGATGTAGGTGTATTCTCAGAAACAGCAGTGAACACAACGACACCTCGCTGTCGATACGGCCCCGGAGATGGAAAGTGGCCATCCGACAAAGCATGGACGAAGCTTTCCACAAAATTGAGTACTGCGGACGCTCTCATCAAGGCAGTTCCGCAGTCTTCTGTGTGCTACGGCGCCACGAAGGACGATGCGAAATGCCAGGCGTTAACAAAGAATTGGAGCAGCTCTTATACTCACGTCGATGACCCTACAGAAATATTATCACCAATATATCAGGGTCTGACCTGCATACCACCCACAATATACGACACCGTCAATTGCACATTAGGCGGTTACCCATCTTATGTAATCAAGGCGGCGACAGTCCTGGACCTGCAGCTCGGAATTAATTTTGCACGAAACGATGGTGTGCGCCTGGTTGTCAAGAACACAGGGCACGACTTTGCTGGGAAGTCTACTGGTTTTGGGTCGTTGAGTCTGTGGACACATGGACTAAAGGACATTCTGTTTACTGCCAATTACGTCGATGCGTCCGGCTATACCGGTCCAGCTATCAAAGCTGGTGCGGGCGTTCAGGCATTCGAATTGTATAAAGCTGCCAATGCTAACGGAGTGGTGGTTGTTGCTGGAGAAGGCCAGGTACATTTCCCCCCACAGCATTCATTAACAAAACTAATCTCATTACAGACCGTGGGTGTGATGGGGGGCTACATTCAAGGTGGCGGCCACTCCCCGCTCAGCTCGATATACGGCATGGCCGCAGACAACGTTCTCGGCTTCGAGCTTATAACTCCAATTGGGGAGTTCATTACAGTGGACTCGGCCACAAACCCAGATCTCTTTTGGGCACTCCGCGGCGGAGGTGGTGGCTCTTTTGGCGTTGTAACCTCTGTTACCGTGAAGGCGTACAAGGACATGCCTATCACGACCGCGTCCTGGACACTAGACAGCACCAAAATCGGCAAAGACAAACTCTATGCTGCAGCCAAAGCCTTTATCGACAACTCTCCAAAGTATGCTGATGACGGTGCAACCTACAGCTACTGGAACCTTGGCCCCTCTGTGGACGGGAAGAGCATCTCGTTTACTTTGCAGCCTTTCTTCGCGCCTAACAAGACGGCCGCGCAGACCACCGCGCTCTTAGCATCCTTCCAAACAAAACTCACATCCCTCAACGTCCCCTTCTCGCCCAAGATCACAGAATACAAAGGCTTCTATGCGGCTTGGCAAGCCGAGTTCCCACTCGAGCCTCAATCCGACGTCCAAACAGCCTTTGGCTCGCGCTTGTTCCCTCGCTCCAACTTCGCTTCTGAGACTGGTCGAAATGTTACATTCCAGGTATTCAAAGACACGGTTGAGGCTGGCCAAACGATCATTGGCTTCACCATGGCACCGACCCTCGCCCGCGGTGGAAACGCAGACAACGCCGTGAACCCCGCGTGGCGCAATTCCGTCATCCATGCTATCACCGGCCGTCGCTGGACGCTCCCGTCTACCACGTCCACCATTCTCGCGGCCCGGAAGTCCTTCACCAACGGCACGATGCAGAAGTGGCGCGACGTCACGCCGGGCTCGGGGAGTTACTTGAATGAGGCGGATCGACTTGAGCCAAATTGGCAGCAGAGTTTCTGGGGCGACAAATATGCGAGGTTGTTGCAGATCAAACAGGACACGGATCCGAAAGTTTTATTTTGGGCGGTTAATGGTGTGGGGAGTGAGGGGTGGGTGGTCGAGAGTGTGGATGGGCTGCCGAATGAGAATGGGCGGTTGTGTAAAGTGAATGCGACCACGCCGACGACGACAGCGATGGCTAATGGGAAGGCGAAGATGTTGAGGGCGTTCTAAGGGTAGTGAGGCAGGATGATGTTTAGATGTTTAGAGGGGAAAACTTGCATTGAATATTGTATATTTCGGTTCAAATTAGACGACATGCGATACGAACAGAGACATTGCACGCAAAAAGCTTTCCTAAACGTTACTTTCACTTCAAAATCTGCACTATGCCAGAACATATATGACTCGGAGTCACTACCGCGATTTGCGATCTGATCACTAATACCGTCGTTTGTTGGACGTCGCATATTTATTCCAACGACCAAGTACCTCCATGCCTTCCTATTCCATTCCATTCCCTCTCTCTCTCTCTCTCTCTCTCTCTAAAAAAATGCACTTCCCACCCTAGCCATCTAAACTCTTTCCAATCTACCTCTTTCAGTGTGCCTCAACACCGCCATCTGGCCCCATCGTGGAAGTTCAGTAGGAAAAAAAATAAATAAAGCCGCAGCACGTATTTCCAGGACCATATGCACTATACACATGAATTTACTCAAAGAAGAATGACAGCTCGTTACAGGGTCGGTTTCAGATCATCTTGAAATAATCTTCGTCGGTTTCCATTCTCTGGTCAATAGCAACACACTGCGTTAAGGGCCAAACCGGCTGGCAATTACAGCGCCATTCGCCATATCGAAGTTCAAGGGGATGGGGCTATAAATCCCCCTGTCCCGAAATCGCCGCCTGCTTGAACCAAGTTACCCGCCATCTTTACCTATCCTTCGGAGACAAAATATCATCTTATTCGCCGATATTCTTCCTCACCATCTTCCTTCAACTTCTTAGTTCTCCACTGCAAATCCTCATATGCCTGTTTCAACTCTGTAATTACTAGCGATGCTCGCAATTGACGTTCCGTAGTTCGTGAACTCAGTTTTTGGCGCGCGAGATTGTTGTTTTAGTCCGGTTACGCCTGATTCGAGCGTGACGGAGGACTATATTGATGACCCAGAGCGAGACAATCCTAATGACGACGAGGAGAGATTTTAGGAGGCTCATGCTGACTTTGTCGACGAGAAGCAAGAATATGGAGGTGGTGGAGAAGACACCGAGGAGTTTAGTGATGCCGGGTTCAAGGCGCGGAAGGTTGACCATCGTGGGTCAGTGTTGTGGGGTGACGGCTTGTCTGTAGGTGGTGGTAGTGATAGGGTATGTGTTCGAAGTTACTGACGGTGAGTGTGGTGATTAAGAGGGGAGGAGAATGAGCCGTATGGGGACACACAAATTTATGGGAGATTGCTAAGACTAAATATTTATTTGAAAAACAAGGGGTGGCTTTGTGTTACTAAGGAGTGAAAGGTGAAGGTAAATTTATTGATTGGAGAGAAAAACTCTGAACGGCACTTCTTGCGTAACCTGCTGCGCTGCCTCCTGCCTCTCCTCATCGCATCTGATAAGACTTCTCTTTCCCCTCCTCTTTCACCTACACACCGATGCAAACGCGAACGGGCCGATTTTGGACTAGAATATAGCTAACTAATAATGGCATAAACTTCCCTCTCTCGTCTCTCAGCTTCTTCCAGACATAAACCTCAAAATCCGCGCTATTATCTGTCCGAACCGGTGGCAACCTTCTTGGCCATAGTAGCCCCAACGTTGTGAGCGTCATATTGTCCGCGCAGAATCACGCAGCAAATCATCTGTTCCTGCATATGGGCACCGCTATCAATGCCGGCACCACAATGACAACTGGAACGTACTATGCTGCAGGCGCGGTCGGTTTCATCAGCCTCCTGCTCGACACCCGCTACTTCTTTGGCTTAAAATCCCCCTCCGCTCCAACGGCATCCGTCATAGGGTTACCAAAGCGCATCGCCACAATTCCCCTCCAGCGCTACTCCGTTAGCTTCTCGTGGTCTTTGTGTTGGCGCATACGCCTCCGGCCCATCGAAATCTCCCACCGCTACCCCTGAATCCAAACGGTGACTGCTGTTTTCTGAGTCAACCCGCCCAGGTGGTTGAATAATGTGAGCTTCGTGCGAGCTCTACCCCCATCTCTTGCAATATGCCAGCCCGGTATTCTCTTTCGTCTCTGTTTTCATGGTAATCGTGTGCTCTGCCAGAATTTTCGCCCTGCAGCCCTTTCTGCTAGGCCTACTTAGGCTCAAAGATCAGATTCGTTAATATGATGAGTGGCTCTCTAGTTCTGGAGGTTTTGTTTTATGTTTGCTCGGCTTTTCTTTTGGGTTGTATTTTGTTTCCTGCTACTTTTCTGAGTGCCAGCTTTCTGTTTTTGTCATTTGTTCTGCATGTGCAATATTGGCAAAGGGGAAAATTCAACTTGAAGAGTACTTTCAAGAATCTGATCCGACAATTTAATGCCATCGTGTCCGTTGCTCAGGGCGAGAATGCTTTCTTTACACCATCTCAAATCCCACATCCCCCTTCTCAATAACCAAAACCACATCCTTCGAATCCTGACGAGCTATCTATATTACCCATTCCCCCTTCAATGTTTTTACCCCCGCGACATCTTCAGCCTACTCTCAAAATGTAAACATAGGACACCACTGCCAGCCACGTGTATATACCATTTACTATTCAGGTCCGCTTCCATATACAACTCAATAATGTATTACATACATCTACATATCAAACCTACATATGCACATCATACAAATCTTCATACTCGCTTTTTACCACCCTGATTACACTATAACAATGCCCTTCCTACTAGGCCCGCTACTTGCACTTCCTATGTACCAAGTCCTCTTCTGGGTTGGAGCTATGCAGTCTTCTTCCTCTTTGCACTCAAACTAGGGTGCTACACTTTCATGTTATAAAGCTGTTACTCCAAAGGTATTTCGCCGTAGCGAAGAGCTACTTTGCCCGAATCCATCTCAGGCACTGGTTGAAGGCTTGGATGCATGGTGCAGGGAAAGGGTCTTGGTTTCTCTATCAGCTGCTTGCTTCGTCATCACTTAACGCGACATATATATGGGCATCCGAATACCTCGCCGCTCCATGAGGAAACATACAGAACCGACCACCGAACGTCACCATCGAACTCTAACGAGATCACGAACATTCTTCTGTCTTTCATCCCACATATATTTCTTTCCTTTGGTAGCTAGATATAACGAAATTGCAACGGTCTGCTGCCAAACCTCATCTTCTTTGTGAACGTCACCCAAAATCTTTGGATCTTTCTCCCCCAGTCCATTGCTGCTTCAGACTTCATATGGCTGCGAGTCGCCTTCTACCCTCCTGATTTTCTATATCACACTTTTACTCTACCACAGTATTGCTGTATACAAACCGGTCCTAGATTTTTCTGCTGATCAACTATCTTTCCTCTCCCAGGATCTTTTAGGATTCTGGTGTTCTAGACCACATAAGCTAGTCTAGATTTAGTATAGCTGGTGAATTTTGGGTGCATCTCTACCTAAATAGACATCTCTTGACTCAACTGCAGCTTCCAGAATACTCTTACACCGTAGCGAGAGGCCGACTAGTCACGGGTTCATCTAAGTACAAGTACTTCCCCCTCCTGTCAGCAAACAAATTCCAAAGGCTCAATGCTGCCTTCCTTGGCGTCTTGGACAACGGGGTTTCTAGATTCTAAGTTTGCGTCCCATGATAATCTTACAGTCACTAGGCCGAAATAGGTGGGTAATTCTACCGATAGTCGTCTTCTTGGGCCCCGGGATCTGGGAGCGGAATATCTTGGCGTTCCCACCTCCTTCCCCTTTCGGCTGGTGTCTCCGCTTGATCAGCATAAACGACGGTACATGTGATGCTATGGCCAAGACGCTGCGGTGTTGTCCAATCCCACACCAAAACTCTTCATTAATTTTACCCATGAAGTCAAAACGGCGAGTTTTGGTCGTGGGCAGTTCGTGTTCATGCCCAGAAACCCTGCCGGTAATTCTCGTCTGCATTTGCCCCTCGTGCCAAGGCGTGTCCCGACAAATAAAACAGCGCGCTTGGGGTAAACACCAAGACTTTCCCAAGGACGTAGAACAAATGTGGGTTATCCGCATACACAAGCGTCTGGCTTTGGAACTACCCTGCGATAGGAAGGTATTATGGCATGGAGGGATGTCTGCCCAAGTATATAAGGGATACGACGGCCCCGGTGAAGTTGCGATGCAACATCCGGTCATCTCTCGCATGGTGAACTGCAAAAATGAAGTTCACTACTATCACCGCAGTTTTGCTTCCTTTGGCCAATGCGGCCATGTTCTCCAGGGAGGAGTACGCATCTGGTGCGGTCATGGCGCAGATGATGGAGGCGAAAGAGGTGAGTTAGCCTCTTTTCTTGCTCATTACATTTCTCTACTGACAGGTTCTCTACAGTCGGCATGGGCGGCCCGCAAAGCAGCAGGCCAATACGACAACAAGAAATGGAACGGATGGCGTAATCACAAGGGAAACAAGGACTACATTGCTTGCAATAACGGCGTGGCTGAAGCTGTGAAAGGCGATGCCGACCAAACTTACAAGTGCAAGAATATCGTAAGTTTCGCAAAAACCTTGTCTATATTCGGGTCACACATACCGGCAAGAGTTTGAATCAGGCACTAACGCATCGAAGGATATGTATGACTTCCAAACTCATGAGGAACTAGGCAGCAACGATGGAGAGGGCTCAGGTTCTTGGGGTTGGACGTATCGTGACCGCGAGTTTATCGCCATTGGTCAAACAGATGGTGCTGCTTTTGCCGAGGTGACGAAGAAGGGACAGCTCGTTTACCTTGGACGGCTGCCAGCGCAAGCTACTCCAGTCATTTGGCGTGAGATCAAGGTCCTTGATGATTACCTAATTGTCGGCTCTGAAGGCGTAGGACATAATATCCAAATCTTCGACATGAAGAAACTACTCAAGGTGAACCCGAAAACGCCCAAGGTCTTTTCCACTGCCACTGATCTCACTGGTTTATTCACAGGTAAGCAATTTTATCAGCGAAGTGCTTACCTGAATAGCCGGACACTAATATCAAAATTTTAGATTTACCCATCGGGCGGTCCCACAACGTCGTTGTGAACCAGGAGAAGGGTTATGCCGTTGCTGTTGGCGCTGCCTTGCGCAACAGCTCTTGTGCGGGCGGACTCATCTTCATCAACATGGACAACCCTGCTAAACCATTCTCACCCGGCTGCGCACCCCAAGACGGCTACGTGCACGATGCTCAGTGCATTGTCTACCGTGGACCTCACAAAAAGTACTACGGCCGTGATATCTGCTACGGCTACAACGAGGACACACTGACGATCTACGACGTTACCAATAAGAAGGGACCACAGGCAGCTTCCATCATTTCAAGGACTCCTTACAAGGGAGCTTCTTACTCTGTACGTATCTCCCAATATGAAGGACTGTGTTGCTGACATGTATTCAGCACCAAGGCTGGATCATAGATCCAAACTGGCAGACCCACCTCGTCCTCGACGACGAGCTCGACGAGGGTGTGCTCGACCCCAATCGCACCGCATCTGACAGCCCAGCGAAAGATGGATTCCCTGTGACCTACATCTTCGACATCACCAACCTCGAGAAGCCTGTCAACACCGGGTACTACAAGTCCTCCGTACGCTCAGTTGACCACAACCAATTCATCCACGACGGGCTAGCGTACCAATCCAATTATCAGGCGGGTCTGCGTATTCTAGATGTTAGCTCTATTCCCTCCCAGCCGTCCGGCAAGGATGTCAAGGAGATTGCGTACTTTGATGTTTATCCCCTAGATGACAACCTGCCAGGTGGTGGAGAAGCCGTCTGGGATTTTGGTACCTGGAGCCATTATACGTTTCCTAGTGGGTTTATTGTTGTTAATACCATTGACCGTGGCGCGTTTGTAGTCAAGATGAGCATTTTTGGAAAGAAGGGGTATGGAAAGAGACATGTAAAGGGACCAAGGTAAAGAGAGAAGTAAATGTTGGCATAATATTAGTTTTTCTAGACTATAAAAGCAATACATAATAATTTATAGGTGTCCGTTTTACTATTTGTAATATTTGAGTATGGACTACCTTTCTGCTACCTCCTACTTAGACTGTTAAGATTACTAACAATACTTAAAAAAAATAGGATTAATATTAGTATCAAGTGAGTCTCCGCCATCAAATTTCTCTTCTGCACTCTTCCGACAAATGTATGCCGACTTCGAATCGGAATCAGCACGCTTATTGAGACTAGAATCTTTACCTTCGAAAAATTGGCCGTTTGCCACCTCTTCACATAAGGGCGTTTGTTAATAGCACGATCTGTAGCATTGAATTATAAGTCATTCACCGTTAGTAAGGCTCTGATGATATCTCCATGTCCGTTTGCGGCAGCCCACCAAGAGGACTGATTTCGCGTACATCTTAGATGTTCGTTTAGACTCGTTTGATTCCAAAAACCAGATGGCTGATTTTTTAGTTTCTGTTCCTTGTACCCTACCATAGAGATATGCAGCCATGATGGGCGTCTTTTGCACTGAATTTTACTCCTTTCCTGGATAGTATAGTTGTTGGTATCACATGATTTCTCAGCGTTGATATCACGTGATTTCCCCGCTCTGGCGGCAGTCACATGATCAGCTTTCTGAGTCAAGGCAACTTCAAGGATCCCCGTATCTTAGAACCTCAAGAATATCATCACCACACAAGCAGGACACTAATACTACGGTATTGGAGCCCACTGCTACGTGGTAATACATTCAACCAGTCGATTACCTCTACCGTGACCGTGAATACCCTCGGGGTTACCGACAATCTTCTATATAATAATTTTGCTTGACCTAACTCCCGCGCTAGCGGGAGTTAGGTCCAGCAAATGGTACCTTGCGGTCCGTCAGGACCGCCGCTTTCTCCTACTACCCATCTTTTACGATTTTACCTTCTCTAGCCGTCGTCGTCGTCGTCCAAACTATGCACTTTTCGTCCGTGCCCACCAATCTGGTCTGTGCGAAAGCCCGTTAGCTCTATAACGGAGAAACTGTTTTTCCGTTTTAATTGTCTCCCCCTTTTCTTCTCTACTGCAACCATCCGTTTTTCCTACCTCTTTTATTTGTTTGTTAACATGCCGCGACGTGGTTCTCAGCAGCAGCAGTGTGAGCAAGCCATTAATCCTCCTAACTTTTCACTAGCTATTAGCCATCCCTCTTCCGCCATTTACTGCATGCAGTCTGTACTTATTACTTTAGATCTGTAACTCCTGCTAATTACTATTAGACAAGCTACTGCCGTTGCCTGCGTTAGTCCTCTACTTCTGCGCCGCCCAAACGCTCTGTTATAGAAGGCAGCCTTCTATACCTCACACTCTTAATCCTATACCTGTCCTTTTCTCCCCTCTTTGCCTTTGCTTACGCCTATTAGTCCCGTCGTCGCCGTCCGCGTATCTCTTCTGCGTCTAATATGACTGCTCCCCTAGCGCAGCGCCCCCGTATTAATGCTCTACCAACTCCTGCCGTACTGCAAGAGCCGCAGGATTAGCAAGCACAGCAGGAACAGCAAGCACAGCAGGAACAGCAAGCATAGCAGGAACAGCAAGCACAGCAGGAACAACAAGATGCTCCTGTGAGTAGACCGCACGATGTAGACCCCCCACCTACTATGCCTGATTTAYGGTCACAACGTTTACCAGAGATGCTGCTAGGCGGTGATTACTATAATATCAGATCACTTCGGCGTACCTCCTGCATCTGCTGCGGAGCCTTCTTCCAGGCGGCTGGCTCAACGCGGACTGCTCCCCGCTGCTCTAACAGCGCCGTAGACCTGCCTGAATTCAAGCTGCTGCCCTGTTACCTCTTCAACCTTGCACAGGGCAACAGGCATAAATCGCGCGATTTTTGGAACCTGCGGGCGTATAATTCTGCTTTCGCCTTTATCTCTTAGATCTTATACTCCTTCTCAGCGTCTAATTCCTGCTAAAATCCACCCCCGCTGGCCCTAGGGATTGGCATCTTATTATAAACAGACAATGTTCAAGTCGGGAACCACCCCCCTGCACCCCTTGAAACTAGTACTATTAGTACCGTAAAATCTGCCGCTACCTCCTCCTGCTACTCTCACACTTTATTATGCCCTGTACGTGGTGCTGTCGTCGTGCAAAGTTGTCGTTTTCTGTCCGTGCCCTTGTTAGCGTCGCGCTGCATCTTCAACGGTCCTACATTTTTCCGTTCCGTGCCGACGCACCCCTTTTCCTTCTTTTCCGTTTCCTTCTCTTGTTACCTTTTTGTACCGTTCCCCTCATGGAGATGCCGCGCGGTCCCTGTGAACAGCAACGCCGGCAGGCTATTAATCACCCTAACTTCTCTCTAGCTGTAAGCCAGCCCTTGTCTGCAACGTTCTGCACCGCCTACAGGATATATTAACTACTCTCCTTTTTCCGCATAAATTGTATAGGAGCACTATACCAACCGTGGACTTCCTGCGCCTCTGTATGCCTCTCTCTCTCTCCTCTACAAATTGCTAGCTAACGCTGTAGACTGCCCGTACTAACCGTCACCGCCTTCACTGTTCCTCTACTTCCCATCCGCCGTCACTACGCTGCAGTAGCCTGCCGCCCTTATCTAGGTCTTTAGTAGAAGAGCTAAACAGCAGACTTGTACACAGAGATCTTCCTACTCCTACTACAGAAGACCTAGATAGCAGTCTCCTAGATGCGGATTTCCCTTCTAAGGAGGAAGACCTAGATGGCGGACTCCTAGACAAGGATCTCTTAGAGGCTGCGGAGGCTAGATTAGCTGTTCTGCCACCGCAGCTGCCTGTATTCCTTCTCCAGCGGCCTCTTGACAATGACTACGACAACCTTAGCAGCATGCAGTCAACAATTTGCCTATACTGCAGTGCGTTTTACTAGCAGAGCAATCAACCAATTCCCCTACGTCTTCTCCTTGTTTTATAACCTGCTGTCTAGACAGCAACATTTCTCTTCCTAACTTTTAGCTGCTGCCTACCTTTGTTTACTGTCTCTTGCAGGACAACTGCGTGAAATCCCACTATTTCTGCAAACAGCTCCGCGCTTACAACGCTGCCTTTGCCTTTACGTCTGTTGACTGCACTCCTACTAACCACAGCGCCTGCAGGCAGGGCGTCTAGGTTTTTTAGATACACAGTGCCCTATATTATCTAAGCAGTCTAATAGAGGAGGCTGCTGGCGAGCTTCTGCGGTATGCGCAGCTCTATTTCCACAACCTGCAGTATGCCGCAAACGTCTGCTCTTAGCAGAATTCTTAACTGCAGCTGCAAATACTGCTTAACCTTACTACATGGCAGATCTGCTAGACCCGCCGCTGGAGGATGACAACAATAAAGAGGATGAGTGGTAGTGTTTTGTAAACTATTATTGTATATATAATTACTTAAATCTCCCCTTTTTATATTTCACTGCGATTACAGCAGCTTTACAGTGATTTTCCAGCAACTTCGCGAAAACCTTGCTTACTAAGTTGGCTCCAATAAAAAAATCCCGCTGGCCCATAAACTGGCATAGTTTTGCAATTACAAAATGTCTGTGGGATACAACCTCCCACATAAACTTCCGATCGTAAAACCCATCATGAGCTTCAATCTCAACATTCGGTAGGTAAGCAGCAGTTTCGTAACATATTGTATGTAAGCCGAGGACACCATAATGTCACGTGGATATGCCACTGACTAATCAGTCCGTCATATATATATCAGCTGTACATACATCACATACAATACACATCTTGACACCTCTTTCCTCACACGCTTCAGCTTACATTGTAGGGGTATTCTGATGGGGGGCAGTGATCATTTTGCGACTGCGTTGTTCTAGGAGGGATCAAATCAGAGCAGCTTATAAGCCGCCAGACCTTGATCAGCTAGGTACATCAGGACAAGCCTAAACCGTTACACATATTCATGATCATTTGATACAGTCATCTAGAAAGGCGCTCTATTGAAGTTTCTCTCTATCACATTCAAGTTTACCGACAGTTCCAGAAGTTGTATGACAATGGTAACATGTCCGTTCAGCACGGGATGCCATAATAGACTGCCGCATCGTACATTAAAATCGGAGATTGGGCCTAGGAGCGTTTTGGACACTTGGTAATAGCGATTCTTTTACATAGAATAGTGCAGTTCGTCCGTCGGAGTCGTTGTCGCCCATTCTGGGTCGCGTATCTACCAAAAGGGGAGGAACAACGATCGAGTCTAAAGAAGGCTAAAAGATGGATTCTAGTTGTTAAAATGTGAGAGCTCTGAGTGGGAGGGGACAGAAAAATATTGCTTGAGGTGCCAACATAGAACCAGGCTGGTGCTATATACTCGGACATCTGCCCAGCCATCTTGGTCACGTGCCTATCATGTGCCTGTCACGAGGATGTCACGTGTCCCAGTCTCGGCTAGCCAGCTGCCTTTCAACACTCCCCCTTGGTGCCTCAAGCACCTCACACTCCCTTGCCTCTGGCTACTCCCCCAGCCTTTGGCTGCCCAGCCTCGTCAAACCCTCCCAAACCCACCTCTGTGGGGCAAATGGAGGGAAGAGTACTAGTGCTTCCTTAGCCAGCTAGTTTTATACTAAACTAGCTTACTCCCTCTGCTCAGTCAACTTCATGCTAAACTAAGTCTTAGTGCTGCCATTTTTCCAGCCCAAGTGCCTGCCAAAATTAAACGAAAGCGGGCTTCGCCAGCGCTTTTGTGAGCCTATCTGCCACCTGCTGTTTAGTTGGGGTGAACTGGATATCCACCTGCCCATTTTCCTAGGCCTCCCACACAAAGTAGTGCTAAGTATCAATGTGTTTTGTTCTAGCGTGGAATTGTGGGTTCCAGGCCAGGGCAATGGCGCCCTAGTTGTTGCTAAATATAATAGTGGCGGAGGGTGGTTTACAGTCGCCCAGCTCCCCCAGCAGCTCTTCCAACAGGCCTCTCAGCCAAATAGCTTCTTTGGCTGCCTGCGTCTGTCCCATGTACTTGGCCTCGCACAAGGAGAGCGCGCAACAGCCCTGTCTTTTTGAAGACCAGCTGATTGCGCCGCTTCCTATGTAGAACACGTAGCCCAAGGTGGAGCGCCGAGTCACAATATCTCCTGCCCAGTTGGCATCTGTGTACCCTATTAACAAGGTGAGATCTCCTTAGTACACTAGCATAAGGTTGAGGGTGCCGCGCAGGTATCAGAAGGTGCGCTTAACAGCAGTAAGGTGCTGGTCTGTGGGATTGGCTATGTGCTAGCTTAGGGCAGATACTGTAAAGGCAATATCTAGCTAGGTGCCCATCATCAGGTACATAAGAGATCCAACAGCCTGTTGATACCACTTTCTATCTAAATCCTTGGCTTCAAAGTCCTTAGGTGCTAGTTCTAGCTTTCTATCTATAGGGGTGCCTACAGCCTTATGGCCGTCCGTGAAGTTAAAGTTAGCAAGCATTTTCATAATATACCCTTGCTAGGAAAGCCAGATTGTTTGGTTTTGGCGATTGCAGATAATCTCTATGCCTAGATAGTACTGGCACTCCCCTAGATCTGTTATGTCAAAGCGCTTTGACAGATCCTTTTTTACATCGGGAATTCGGTTAAATTTTCCAAACCATGTACTAACCATGGTTGACCACCGGTTACCACACTAACCATACAAACCATACAAACCATACAAACCATACAAACCATACAAGCCATACAAACTATATACAAACCATATACAAACTATACAAATTGTAGAAACCTTTTGTTTGTGTCTCAAATCATTTAGGCTTAGAGTATAACCTTGGAGAAGATGACACTGTGTCACAGTAACTACCGCGACACCAATCCTGAATGATGGTCCTGAACAACGGCCCYGAACGACAGTCCTGAACGGTCCTGAACGACGGTCCTAAACAACAGTCCTGAACGACGGTCCTAAACAACGGTCCTGACAAGTACTGTACTCCGCAGCACAGTACTTCACACACCTGAACTTGCGCACAATACCAACTAATACCCTTTGCGCACATYATCCYATTCTGACTCACAGTACACTGACAGAACTAAGTCCTAACTAGGCTTGGCCTGCGCACAAACCAGACCCCTGATGCACAAACCATGCTAAGTATTTATTTAAACGCGAAGGACCTCTGGTTGAGCTCCTTACGCAACGTTTTGTATRATAATTCATCACACCTGAGATTGTATCTGTAGTATCTAATTGTGACGGTAACTGTCGTTCCCGTCACACACACGCTTGTCGCGTGAGTGCCCCTGCACCTTGACCGCTGTTCCGCGCCTTGACCATGCCCCTGCGCCTTGACCATGCTCCTGCGCCTTGACYATGCTCCTGCGCCTTGACTACATCCCTRAGTATATAGCTAAGGCATCCYATTATTTCTTTGTTCTCTAGCTTTCCTCTTTGACAACCACAATAGTTGTACGTAGTCYGTYAATCTAGAGAATYAGATGTTTGTTCATCTCGCGTTCCCTTGTGATGCTGCGTCTTTGTGACACTATTTAATTAAACCTTTATCCTCTGCTACTAATAGCCTCTCATAACAAGGCAGGCGCGCAGCAGAAGCATACTTAGGTAAACGCAGCAATTATAGAGCACGTAAGTTAAGGAGACCGCAGAAACAATACGTCTTGTTTAGAACACAGCTAATAAGGTGTCACACAGCAAGCATACACCTAGACAAAAGTTAAACCTAAACAGACAGGAATTGCTAGGGACAGCAAGCGTTGAACAATAGTTGTGTTGGGCGTTGGGGGGCTTTRGGGGYGTTGGGTGCTTGTGTAAGGCAAGCGTGGATTGAAGTGGCATGTGTAATAGAACAATATATATGTTTTTGACACAAAGCTCTGAAACCTAATACAAACCTTTCCCTAATGTAGAGAATTTACTACTAAAGTAATACATACTATAATAACAAATAAAGTCAACCTAGGTAACCAGGG
>BCHH01000007.1:458573-525598 GCA_001599595.1 Beverwykella pulmonaria | reverse complement strand
AGATACCTGTATAGATTGCTCGTGGTAACCACAGCTAATCACGGTAATCGCGACCCGCCAAATGAGGCTCTCGTAATCTCACTAACCACCAAATCTCACTAACCTAGCTAACCATGGTTAACCATGGTTAACCACAGCAACCAGATTCTAATTTACATTTTGCCGATGTAGCTGCTGCACCTCTCCTAGATCTAGGCCAGCAATTAACAGATTATCTACATACACAGCTACATAGGTGTGCCCTTTAACAAAGATGCCTAGATTAGCTACCAGCAGCTCAAAGCCCAGATCAAGGAGGAAGCCAGCTAGAGTAGTGTACTAGATTTGGGGTGCCTGCTTCAGTCTGTACAAGGCTTTGTTCAATCAACATACTAGGTCAGGGTTGGCAGAGTTGTTTATGCCAGGTGGCTGTTCTACGTATATCTCCTCCTCCACCTCCCTGTACAGGAACGCTGTTTTCACGTCTATTTGGTGTATTTCTAGGTCTAGCGYAGCTAAGATGGCAAACAGTGCCTTGTAGCTTATTAGCTTAACCACAGAGGCAAATGTTTTGTTGTAGTCAATCCCGTATTGTTGTTCAAATCCGCGCACTACCCAGCAGGCCTTGTGCTGGAGGATCTAACCGTCTAGTCCGCGTTTCAGCTTGTATACCCACTTCCTACTAAGTACAGCTCAATTTCCAGGTTGTAGTACTATAGTCCAGGTCTTGTTCATCTCCAGGGAGTAAAGCTCCTGTTTTATTGCCTTAGCCCACTGCTTCTACTGCGGGGAACTTTGGGCTTTAGACAGCAATTTTGGCTTAATAGCCTTAGCAGCTAGGGCGGCAAAGCTAATAAGCGCGAACATAAGCACATATTGCAGTGGAGTAAAGGTGTGTGTGATAGAAATATATCACACGGGGGTAGGAGGGCGACTCGCAGTCATGCGATGTCCGAAGCAGCAATGCACTGAAGGAGGGAGATTCATCACCGTGGAGGTTTGGCAGTAGACTATTTGCAATTTCGTTGTATCTAGCTACCAAATCAAATGAAAGAAGAAGCAGTGATGAAAGATATATAAAATATTCGTGGTCTCGTTGGGTTGAGTTTCGTGTTGGTGCTCATTCGATTCGATTCCATGTCCTTGGGTGTGGTGTTCGGATACCCATATATATGCCGCATTGATTGATGACGAAGCAAACAGCTGACAAAGAAAACAAGACCTGTTCCTTGCACCATACATTCAAGCCTTCCACCCGTGCCAGTGGTATATTCGCGCAAAGTAGCACTTTGCTACGGCGCATTATGAGTTTACTGGCACTAATTAACACTAGTCAAACAGGGTGGCTAAGGTCACTAACTAGATTATCTATAAGCGCATAATGGCAACAATGCTCTTAAGCAAACTGCTGCTTGATCTATAGCCCTTTGTGGTGCGCATGATTGCGTACCTCCGCCTATTTATGCTGCACTAGCAACTAAAAGTTACTCTATATAAGGCCTAGTATGGCAAAAAACTGGACATCGCGCATCTAAGGCTAATAGGAAGCTGGTGCCTAATCTACAAAACAGGCCAACAGAACAAACTGGCTGACAACAAGGGAGTACTATGCTACCTTATAGGCTACTACGGCAACTTGCATTACTAGGTCCTGCGGGACAACAGCAGAATTATTGTCACCCACGATCTGGTCTGCCTGGACGACATTCAGCCTTGCTTTGATAAATTCTGGGGGCTTGATAAGCACCTAGTGGAAAATACAGTTGCTATGGCTATGGCAAAACAGCCCTCTAATAATTATGCGCCCTAGCAGCCCCCCAAGCACCCTTGTGCGACAGCAAGGGGGGAGAAGGAGAAAAGCGCGCTACAACTAGTTCTAGAAGAACTTGAAGACAAGCTCAAGAACAAACTCTAGCACAACGCGCCTACCTAGCTACTGCAGGGCCCTGCCAAGTCTAGAAGAGATAAAAGGGGAGATAAGGACGCTGAGAATAGGGGAGATGCCTCTAAGGATAGCGCTTATCCACACCTAGGAGACTACACAGACTCTAGAGAGCAGGGGAGCAGTAGAGGGGGTGCTAGCACAGGAAGCGCTAAGAATAGGGGAAATGCCCCTAAGGATAGCGCTTACTTACACCTGGGAGACTACCTAGAATTGCGTCTCCCCTCTGTTTAGTTAACGCGGGGGATGCTGCTAAAACAATATTGCGCCGTAGCAAAGTGCTACTTTGCGCGAATATACCACTGGCACGGGTGGAAGGCTTGAATGTATGGTGCAAGGAACAGGTCTTGTTTTCTTTGTCAGCTGTTTGCTTCGTCATCAATCAATGCGGCATATATATGGGTATCCGAACACCACACCCAAGGACATGGAATCGAATCGAATGAGCACCAACACGAAACTCAACCCAACGAGACCACGAATATTTTATATATCTTTCATCACTGCTTCTTCTTTCATTTGATTTGGTAGCTAGATACAACGAAATTGCAAATAGTCTACTGCCAAACCTCCACGGTGATGAATCTCCCTCCTTCAGTGCATTGCTGCTTCGGACATCGCATGACTGCGAGTCGCCCTCCTACCCCCGTGTGATATATTTCTATCACACACACCTTTACTCCACTGCAATAAGTAATCCCCTTGTTGGCAAGCAGGATTTTAATCTCATTTGACATAAACTCACTAGCTTAGTTAATACGTACCTAGTAGGTGCGCCACTCTAGGCGCTCATACTTTTTAAAGAACTGTTTTAGGGTGGGTAGTGCTTTACTACGCGTCTTAATGGGATCGCAGTGCAGGAAGGCAGTGCAATTATTAACTATTGTTATCTAGTATTGTTCTCCTTGCCTGCTAGGCGGCAGCGGTCCTTTAATGTCTATATAGAGGAACTCCATAGGGTACTTCCCACGCACAAACAGCTTCTTGTAGGGGACTTAGGCAAACTTCGCGTTTACGCAGGCTTCGCATGTGCAGCTTAGTAGGAGCGGCCTCATGCTGTTGACTATGCCTGCCAGCCTTTTTAGGCTGCCTTCACTAAGGTAGCTGAGCTGCTTGTGCTACAGTGCTAGTCACAGCTTACTAATTAAGTAAGCGGTGAGGGCTGAGGGTGCCTTCCAGAGTCGCATAAAGTACAATCCCTCTAGGCTCTTATCAGCAGTAAGCATTCTGCTAGCGCGCGTTATGGTAATGCTAGTATCTGTAAAGGCAAGTTTTGCACCCTAATTCTTTACCTAAGAGACAGAGATTAGGTTGCATCCAGAGTCTAGGTGATACATTGTGTTACTAAGTGTAAGGAGCTCCCGCTTCCCGTTAATGTCACATAGTACAACTACTGTGCTAATTATTAGGGGGCGCAATAATCTAGCATATCTATTAACAGGCGGCCCCTAGTAGGGCCGCAAGGTTTCTAGGATAAAGGCGTCCTTTTAGCAGGAGGAGTAGTTAGTGCATGCTGTGTCCACAATCTAATTGTTGTGTAACAGGGCCTTAGTGCCTGTTGCGCTTGCGTTTAGGGCTATTGCAGGGAAACTAAAGGTGGCAGCCTTTTCAATCTCTAGGGCCTAGGCTGCCTAATACATAATTAAGTTATAATCTGCTGCGTCACTTGTTCCCTTCTCTTTTCCCTGCTGCTGTGCCTTTAGTGCCTTACATTTCTTCCTCCTCTCACGCACGTCGCGGAGGCTAGCCTCCTTTAATTCTAGGTGTTGGGTCCAGCAATTGTTAATTAAGTGGCCTAGTTTTTCACATACTAGGCACACTAAGCCGCTCTAGGGTGGCTGGCGATAGGCAATAAGGGCAGTGGCTATAGTCACTAATTGCTCAGCCACCTTTAGGTGTTGTTCCTCCTGCTTAGCAGCTCTCTAAGCTTTGTTAAAGGTGACAGCTGGCTTAGCAACCACCCCCTAGGCGTCTTGTTTAGGAAGGAGGCGGTTGTTTTAATAAAAGGTAGACAAAAAGGCATTGTACTTTGGTCCTAGTCTAGTAAGGAACTTGTTAACAAAGTGCAGTTTGCTAATTTAGGAGTCAAGGTTAAGGGCGTGCACCTTGTTCTAGGCGCTTATCAGCTTCTTAGCAAATATGTTCACACTGTTGTCACATGTCTCTAGGGAGAGCATATTGTAGGCTAGGTCCAGTTGCTAAAAAACAGCGCTCCCCTTTAGTTAGAAGCAGCTTTTAATATCCTTAAGGACCTCTAAGACAGTGTAGAAGGATTTAGCAGCGTCCTTAGTAGCAGGCTTCTCTATAATTTCCCTTGCCACTTCTCTGCACTACTTTTTAATTAAGGCAACAGCAAAGTCCTGTTTTTCTTCCCACAAGTCCTCCCAGGCAAGGAGCTGGGAATTAGTCTCCCCTGCCTAAAGTGTAGGACGAGTTTTGCTGACAGTGAGCAGGCGGCTACATTTCTGTGTCCCTAGCTAGTCTGTAATCTCCTAATGCCACTAGGTCTACTGTAAGGGACCTTTAAGCAAAGGGATTTGATCTAGCGAGGTAACTGCCTGTTAAATTTCTATTGTCAACACTTTAGGGCTGGTTCACACAGTTTTTTTAGTTTTAGGTGGCGGCTTACGCGGTTGTAAGGCTTTAGGAGGTGGCTTACGCAGTTGTAAGGCTTTAGGTAATGGCAAGTTGACAATGCTCTATTTTGGTGGAGGAGAAATCCACGTAGTTAGCGTGTATTTGTAGGTTTGTCTGCTGAGCGTCATAGTCTTTCTTATTTCTCCTAGGCAATATTCTATTTTAGTAGAATCTAATAGGCTTATAGGTCTCCTATTGTTGTCAACGCTTCGCCAGGTCTAGCAGTCAAAAGTCCACGTGGTTGGTGTATATTCGTGGGTTTGTCTGCCGAGCGCTATAATCACCCAACCTTCTTGTTTCTCTCAGCCTCAACGTCTTCCTTATAGCGGACTATGTATCAGATAGAGATTTCCTGAGTTGCTTAGCTTTGTTGGGTGTAAGGGATGAGGACTTAGCATTGTGTAGTAACCACACAATGGTCAGAGGATTGCGCGTTTTCCAGCGGGCTTGCTAGCGCAAACCCGGGCTCATAACCTGTTAAAATGTGAGAGCTCTGAGTGGGAGGGGACAGAAAAATATTGCTTGAGGTGCCAACATAGAACCAGGCTGGTGCTATATACTCGGACATCTGCCCAGCCATCTTGGTCACGTGCCTATCATGTGCCTGTCACGAGGATGTCACGTGTCCCAGTCTCGGCTAGCCAGCTGCCTTTCAACACTAGTAACCCCTTTGACGTCTCGGTACGAAGTATCTTTTGCAAGGGTGTTGTCGCGAGTCCCTCACGCATCATAGCATTCTTGTGAGTAATGAAATTTTTTTTATAACGGATTCAAGCTGTGACGTGTCGTTGTGACGCCAGCATCGACTATATATGTATAGAGCCTCGATGCCCCTCAATATACATCTCTTTTGGCTTCCGATTCCATCCTTATGCACTCGTGACACAAGCGGTTATAGGCCACTTTTTGATGCGACCAAGGCTTCCTCGATCACCTCCGACAATCATTTATGTTCAAGTATTGCGCCGTAGCAAAGTGCTACTTTGCGCGAATTTACTACTGACACGGGTTGAAGGCTTGGATGCATGGTGCAGGGAATAGGTCTTTGTTTCTCTGTCAGCTGCTTGCTTCGTCATCACTCAACGCGGCATATATATGGGGATCCGAACACGACGCCCACACAAGACTCACATGGAACGAACGGACCACAATTCACCAGAATAATCACCATCAACCGACCCCCAACGAGTTCACGAATGCTTCATCTGTTTTTCATTACACCTTCTTCTTTCATTTGGTTTGGTAGCTAGATACAACGAAATTGAAACAGTCCACTGCCAAACCTCCACCTTGATTCTCCCTCCCTCAGTGCATTGCTGCTTCGGACATCGCATGGCTGCGAGTCGCCCTCCTACCCCCGTGTGATATTTCTTTATCACACACACCTTTCCTCTACTGCAGTATTTATGGATTAAAGAAGCACTACCTAAATGAAAACTTGCAAACTGTCCGAACAGTGGATGTTGTATATTACAGAGGTTAATATCACGTGGTGTGACCACGTGATGTGGCCAGTGCGCTGGACCGAGCGCGAACAATATGTGGCCCCTTGTCCCTCGTACGTAGAGAAGAACAGAACAGAATCAACGAACAGTTACTTGCCCACCCTACTATCCCCGCGCGCTGTGTACACCGTGCAAACCATGCTTTGCTCCGCTCACCTTGCTAACACCAAGCTAGCTAGCAAAGTCCATTCAACACAAACTAACAAGGCCGCACTGATATCCTTTGAAGTGACTATATAGCTGGTCGTCGACTCCGTATTCGGATCTCGGCTTTCATGTCAGGAAGAAACGTCCCCTCGATAACCGTCGTAGTAGGTGGATTCCTCTCTTCAGAAGACCATTGAATGTCATACTCATGAACCAGCCGACCTATAATAAGCTTCACCATCTTGACTGCATAGAAACGACCTGGACAAGCTTGATTGCCGTATCCCCAGCTGTAAAAGTTAGCGAATTGAATGAAACATTCTCGATGACTTTGGGGCATTACTGACGAGAGAAATTTCTCATTAACAACCACTGCGGCTGTTTTTTGGGTACTTCTCGCAGATAGATTAGGTCCTGCGAATCTCAAGCCATCAAATACCGACGCATTCTCGTAGTGATCCGGATCCATGTTGGTTGAGACGGTCGCGAACGCGATTCGACTGCGAGGCTGCAAGATGAGTCCATCCGGAAACTTTAATCTCTCTATTGCTGTGCGTTGCGCAGAGAAACATGCTGCAGGGTGGTGGCGTAGAGTTTCCCGAATGACGCTGTCGAGAATGTGCAGGGAGTCGAGCATTGACTTATCTTCCCATCCACGATCTTCGAATCGGGAAAGTGAGACTTCTATCTCCTTTCGAATCAGGGCAATCAGTTCTGGATGCGAAAGGAGCGACCATACTAGGTTGTACACCAGGCTGATCGACGTCCCGGTTCCTGCAAAGCTCAAATGCAAAATTCTCTTCGCATGTCTCATTGCATCGTTCTCCTTTACTGAAGGAAGTTTCTGGTCCACTGCAAATTGGATCACATCTATCGGCTTTTCTCCGTTTGCTTGGCCTCGCTCATTCATGCGTTGCTGGATATGAGGGACAATGTAGCTCGTGGCACGCCAAATGTCCCACCGGAACTTAGTCGACATCAGCCAGTAAAAGGATTTGCGGAATGGTCCGAGTGGCAGGAAATTCCACATGACACTTCCTATGAAGTGAGACATGGTGTACCTCCTGCATGCATACATGTATTCCGGATCCCTACAAAGCTCTTTGCCCACTAGGACACGACTCGAGATATGATGGACGAACTGTTCGGAAAGGGCATAAAGGGAGCGGCTTTGGAATTCTAGAACGTATTAGAAAAATATGTTCTTGCTCTGCGATTGAGAAACAATCACAACATTACCTGGTATGTGTCCAAGCTGCTCCTGAAATTGGAAGCGGGCCTCATCCGCGAGCAATTGTGCAACTGGCTCTAAACAATTAGCACTCCGGAAGACAAGAATCATGAATACGCACTCATCTTAAGATTAAGATGTCGGGATACCAATTCTATTTCCAAGTCATTGGCGATAGCAATGTCACCAACGGTCGCTTCCATTTGCATGTTCTTTGCCCCTGTGTCAATAATTTCCAATACACAGGGCAGTCCGCTTACATCGTTAATGAGTTGCGCAAAGTTCAACGCATGGCGGTCAAATTTCTTCATTGCCTGAAGGTACTTCTGCGGCAAAACTAATACGTCCACGCCGAATAATTTTACCACGAAGGGCAAGCCCTTTTTATTGTACTACGATTATAGTCAATTTGACATGCAAGGAGTGATGAAATCCCAGAACTCACTCTCTCGTAACCCTCTCTTTCATAATCATGAACTCGTAAAAGTGAAGTTGGCTCCCAATCAACCCACTCCCTCAAAGTTCCATGACTAATTTTTGGAATATGAGGGTATTTGGGATGGCTTTGCCGCAGAACGGCCCATGCAAGGGTTAACAAGACGCAAATGCAAAGGACAGTTGCGCATGGAAGAGCAAAGTTTGAACCTCCGCTGGGAGTCCAATCGGTGTGCGCCATAGCTAGAGATGTTTCTCCCGCCATGGTTGAGTCTATATGCTTTCTTCATCCTCTCGGTGCCTATGTTAGTCATTAACTTCCGACTTCGCTTAGAGGGGCGCAATGCCGCCTGCACATGTCCACGATTTGCAGCTTACTTTGTACAAGAACAAAACTTTATTGACCTACTAGAAACTTACATTCAACGATGTCTGATCCATTAGAGTATACCATGACCGGCGTGTCGATTTATAGTCTGATCGCGCTACACGCCAACCTCCACCCCGAAGATCCGGCTGTATCCATTGGCAACATGCAGCTCTCGTACGCTGAACTAGAATTGAAAATTTCGCGATTGGCAAGTTTCTTCTATGGGAGAGGCCTTCGAGCAGGCGATATCGTTCCAATCTTGACCACCCGATGCCCGTTGATGGTTTTGTCGCTGGCAGCACTCTTGAAAATTGGGGTGTGCTATGTGCCAATCGACGTCGAGAGTTGGAGTCAGGACAGGATCTCTGGAGTCATCCAAGTTGTGGAAGCTAAGTTCATCATTAACACTACCCCGTATCCAATCAGCGCTTCAGGTTTGATCCGCGAACGAGAAATGGAAGCGGCTATTGAGTGTGACACCTCCGAAAGTTTGGTCCCTGATTATATCGAGTCGGGAGACGCTTTGGCGTACATCATCTTCACATCCGGCACCACTGGAGCACCCAAGGGCGTCTGTGTTGCCCGTAGGAGCCTTCTGCATTATGTGCAGCAGGGCAGCGATGAGAAACCATTCAATTTAGCTGTGAGAAGGGGTGATAAAGTTCTGCTTCTCTTTTCCGTCGCTTTTGACGGTGAGATACCCTGTAAAAAATTTGATATCTAGAGGCTGATATTCTAGCTTGCACTGGTGTGATATTTAGCACCCTTTGTAGCGGCGGACATCTCGGTATCTCAAACCAAGATCGATTCATTGATGATCTAGGCACCTGTTCTATCTTTCCCTGCACACCATCGCTTCTAGACCGAGCACCAGATCCGCTGATGTTTCCAAATCTTCGATCCATTATCCTTGGTGGAGAGTCGCCAAAGGAGAGTTTAGTACAGAAGTGGTGGTCTCCCGAGCGTCGAATGTTCAACGCATATGGCCCGACTGAAGCCACCATTGCATGTACAATCACCGAACTATTTCCACGCCAACCAATACTGTTCGAAGGATCTATTGCAGGAGCGCAAATATTCATTCTTGACTCCGACTTCAAGGAATCTGAGGAGGGAGAGATTGGTATCTCTGGGTCTGGGCTTGCCGTGGGCTACTTCAAGAACTTGTGTTTGACTCGAGAGAGGTTTCCGATACTGAACGAAGTACGTGTTTACATGACAGGAGATATTGGACGCCGGACGTCCAAGGGAATCATTTATCTCGGACGCCGAGATAGTCTGGTCAAGAATCGAGGATTCCTTGTCAATCTGGAGACAGAGATAACACCACGTCTTTTGAACTATCCTGGCGTACAGAACGCTATTGCAATGATGCATGGAGCTCAGCTAGTAGCCTTTGTATCGCCGACCGGTATTGATCCGCGAACAATGCGGGCGTCACTACGAGAGAAGATCGACCAGTATCATGTACCTGACATTATCGTGCCTGTGGAAACGTTGCCTCTTACGAGCAACGCAAAAGTAGATACGCAGCTTCTGCAAGCCCGACTGGTAGATCTAATATCGCAGGTAAAGAATGCGCAGAACGATGTGGGTCTCCATAATAATGATGATGCGGATCTTGGTGTCTTCGCCGACGCAATTGAGCATACTTTGTCGATTCCCAAGGCTGACATCCCATTTGAACTCTCATTCTGGGAGGTTGGAGGCAATTCAATGTTGGCGATAAAGCTCATCGGCTTCCTTCATACTAGAGGCTTGACGGTTTCTGTTACGGATCTATTCTCATCACCAACCCTTCGAATCGCTGCCGGCTGTGTGCATCCAATAGACATCGCGGAGCTGGGTCACGGAAACCTCCACACGACTGGAATACAGGATTGTTTCAGTCAGCGCGAGGTCCCCATGACCATAGCGCAGGTTGGCCTTGTTAAGACTTGCCTCGTCGATCCGATGTCCAATCACCTACTACTGACACTTTCAAGCTCTGAACGCTTGGTGAGACATGGGAATACCATGAAAGAGGCTTGGATAGCAGCCCTTAGTAGGCACTCCGTCTTCCGGATGAGCTTCAATCTGGTGCGACTCACACAAAAACTCGAGCCCTCAATTCATTTGACCTGGGAAGAAGTGAATGGCCGTCTTGACAATAATCCACGTGATGGTGAGCAAGACGCTCAGAAGCTTTTGTCTCTGATCGTAGAACCGCCAATGGATGGGTATTTTCGTCCGATAAATGCAATCCGCGTCATAAATAATGCGACCGATGGTTTCACTCTCCTATGGCTCGTGCATCATTCTTATGTAGATGGATGGTCGATGAGTGTTTTGATGGAAGACCTTAAAGAGGCTCTAACAGGCCGAGTGCTACCCGCTGCCCCGGACTTTGTTCAGTATGCTCAGAAAAGATCTGATATTTCTGCGAACACTGTTTCCGATGAGATCAACATCTGGCGTACATTTCTGCAAAATGACGTCGAACCGAAAACCTTAGAGTTGCCGCGATCTACAGCAGACCCGGATACAACACCAGTGTTTCTTTCCGAGGTCCAAGAGCTAGGGCTCTCAACAGCGGTACTTGCAAAGAAGGCAGGAGGGCTTGGGGTATCTTCGGCCATTGTCTTCTACGCTGCATGGGCAATGATGCTTCATATATTTCTTCAGGAAGATGCAGTGGCATTTGGCATTGTACTTTCTGGCCGCAATTTCCCAATGCGACGAATTGGGAAGTTGGTGGGACTGACTATCAGTACATGTCCTCTGCTGGTTGACTTTTCAGCGCTCGATGACAAAGAGGCATTATTACAACATATTCAATGGCTTATGTTTAGGGTGACAGATTTTCAGTGGTCGATTGATACATACTTCAAGGACACTGGTGGAGATCATGCGAAGATTCTGAACACCATTCTCGCTGTACAACTGGATCTACCACAGATTTCCTTCCCTTGGGAATCTCATCATTGGGAAATACACCAGAACTATGTCAAGCCTACAGGTTTGATTGTTTCCATAGAATCTATTTCAAATCGAGTCGTCACGCGGCTGCAATTTGACCCAAGCAAATACGATGCGACCACTTTGGTGAGATGGCAGCGATACTTCAACAACCTGGTACTTGCCTTTCTGGAATCACGATCAAATAGTCTTGCAAACATTCGCAACAAGATGTTTGATTTAGAGGAGCTCAGAACCTTGACACCGCCACCACGAGTGAATTTTGACTCTACCTGTTATACAAATAAGACACTTAAAGATGCGTTCGAAAGTACCGTGGACAGATGGCCAGAATGCACTGCTGTGGACACGGGCGACGAAAAATTGAGTTATGCCGAGCTCGAGACCAAGGCAAACGAACTGGCTTTGTGGATTGCTGATGCGATAATGCCAAGCGATAATGTCGCAGTCTTCAGTGATGGTTCCCTGCGTTGGCTTGTGAGCCTTTTGGCGGTCATAAAAGCCGGTGGCGTGTATACTCCGCTCGATTCTCAACAACCACTGCATCGAAAGAAACAAATCGTGAAGGAAGGCGAAGTTTCCGTGTACATTTCAACAAAGGAAGACAAGAGTAGTGAGGAAATGAGTTTACACACTATCTTGTGGGAGGAAGTACCATGGAATCAACATGCGGAAGTCTCGAGGTTGCCAACCAGAGTCACGTCTCAAGACCCTGCGTGCCTCATCTTTACATCTGGCACCACGGGTGTTCCAAAGGGTGTTTTGACAGCCCACCAACCCATCCTGAACTACATCAGCCACCCTGAGGCTAGACTTCATTCACAGCCAGGTCAGCGAAATGCTCAAACTATGTCAGTTGGGTTCGATGTCAGTATTGCCGAGGTTTTTGGAACCTTATGCTTCGGAGCGACGCTCGTTCTCCGGGATTCTAAAAGCCCACTAGCTCATTTGGCGCGTGCTGATGCTACCATGGCTACACCATCGCTCATGTCGCATCTGAATCCTTTCGAATTCCCGAATCTTCGTATAATATTGCTTGCTGGGGAAGCAGTACCCCAATCATTAGTTGATGCTTGGGCTCCTTCTCGGAAACTTTACAATGGATATGGACCTTGCGAATGTTCGATCGTGGTGCTCATTGCTCGATTGGAGATTGGTAAAGACGTTACAATTGGTAGACCAGTCCACGGAACGGTGTGCTATATTCTTGACAATGACAAACGACCCTTGCCAGTTGGGGTTCCAGGAGAGATCTGCATCAGTGGTCTTTCGGTTTCAAAAGGCTATCTGAATAATTCACAGGAGTCGGCAGCCCGATTTGTTTCGAATCCTTTCCATCCAAACGAAGTACTGTACTGTACCGGTGACATTGGTGTATGGACGGAGACAATGGAGATCCGATATATTGGCCGTAAAGATGATCAAGTCAAAATCCGCGGTTTCAGGGTCGAACTTCGCGAGATAGAAAAAGCAGTGGTATCAGCAGAAGAGAAAGTTCAGAGTGTTGCCGCAATCGAACTGAAGGGTAACCTCTACGTTTTCGTCACGCCTAAAAGGCTCGATGTTTCCTCCATCAAGAGACTGATATCCGAGATTATACCTCAATATGCCATGCCGAACGGCATATTCGCAATTAATCAACTCCCAATGAGCTCGAATATGAAGGTTGACAAACAAGCACTTAGACAATTTGTCTTTCCTCAGATAAATCCCGGCTGCATTCGTCAGCCTCACACGCGAACAGAACAGCTGGTTGAACGAGTTTGGCGTGAGGTTTTAAGCTTGAAGGATGATTTAATCCTAACTGAAGAGTCTGAGTTTTACTCCTTGGGGGGTAACTCTCTAAAGCAAATCAAAGTTCTGCACCGTTTGTCTGAACATTGGACAAGGCAGGTCTCATTCCACATTCTCCTCCGAAACGTGACTTTGAGAGCGCTTGCGGAAGCACTCGACAATGATGAGACAGCTTCGAAAAGAAAGTCCGGCGAAGCAGACTCAGTAGGCAGCTTCGGAGGGGTATCTAATCTGGAAGACGAGATTTTTACCTTGCATTCGAGGTCACCATGTCCATCAGCATTCAACGTGGTCTGCAAGCTGAAGCTCTGTGGTGACATCGATATCTGCTTATTGGCCTCAGCTATCAGGATAATATTGGAAAAGAACACAGCTGCAAGGCGTCAATTCCGGCTCACCAATAACAAAATCAGCCGACGCATCAGTAACGAGATTAAGGAAACCGAAGTGCTTCACCTAGATGACTTGTCTCCCGAAAGCATCAGCGTCATGGTCAATCAACCTTTCGAATTATCTGGTGACCAGCTTATCAGATCGATGATCGCGTCATCTGGCAAGGATACATTGCTACTTCTCGTTGTGCATCACATCATTGCCGACAAGGCAGCGATCAACACTATATTGCGGCTCGTGTCAGCTGCTTACACCCAATTATCAGGTTTGAGCCATTCAGCTTTGCCGGAGGACTTTGTCCCATATCAACGTGGCGATTGGCTTCAGCACCCGCTAGCAAGAACTTCTGTCAACCACACTGCAGAAAGCTCCGAATTCTGGATGCATCATCTTCATTCTTTGCATCGCATCTTTGCCGATTACTCAGGAGTGAGTGTTCCGGCGCAGAGTATTCGTACAAGTCTGCCTGCGGTTATGAAAGGTGGAGTGCCACTTTCCAAGATCCACCTTGCAGCGTGTGCTCTTGCCATGTCGACGACTTTCAAAGTTGATGAGATTGCAATTGGAATCCCAAATAGCAGTCGCACTGCGCCCGGGACAGAAGCCATCATTGGAACGTTTCTAGATCGAATGCCGATACGGATCGCCTGCAACAGTTTACATAATGTCTCGTCACCGGACTTCATCAAGTCGATAGAATCAACTGTTCAGACAGCCAAAATGAACAGCATTCCCTATCGTGAGATTGTCAAGGTCATTGGAGCCGAGTCAGCTTTCGACGTTATGGTCATACATCATTCAACAAGTGAAAGTTACGAAAATTACTTCTGCGTACCGGGACTCGATGTTACGGACGAACCTATGAAAGCAGATTGGACGATTTTTCCATTGATGATCGAGTTCTTTGAAACGCAACGGGACATGCAATGTATGGTCACATGGTCACAGGAGCATTTGTCTCTTGAAGACGGAGAGAAGCTGATGTTAAGGGTTGTAGAAGCGGTTCAAGCGTTGGCTCTCGAATCATTTCCGGGATTTTTCACAGGGTAACCTTAGTCTGTTTTTTAGAGTGTAATTGTTGATGAGAGGCGCAATTGCCATGTGTCGCATGTGGTACCGTACTTCCTATTCTAGCTAGCTCCCCTTCATGGGTGTATAGTCGTCGTGCGAGCAGTCAGCTCTACATGGCTTTCGCACTCTTTTTGTTGGTCTCACAGGACTATTGCAATAGCAATGGGTGGGTTCTAAACAAGGTATTGATTCGTGTATATGTCTATGTGAGGTGGGGCTCAGGAGGTTGTATCATCCCTTTGCCGCCAAGCATCGCTAGTGTCTCATGTGATCGCCACGTGATCACGACATTACCACGTGATCATCACGTTCTATATACTCCCAACACTTTTTATACACACTTTTACCCATCAGACGATTTGCTGCCTCTTCTCATCGTGACAGCTATTTTCATATCTTGGGGAATTGAATATTTGATATACTATCTCTGTAATTACTCTTTGACTCTAGTGGAACGATGTTGTCGATATGCACTCTATTCATGTAATCAGGGTGTAGGTAAGGATGTTTTGAAGACGTGTATTTTGTACGGCTGACATATATATATATATATATGCAGGACTTGGTTGGCCTGTGGCATATCCACGTGATTGGTAGTGGTGCACTAGGCTTACAATTAATGACCCAATCTATTGACATTTTGGAAACAACGAGACATTTCGGGTATGCTCATGAGCCTTTCACTCCATTCTTTAAGGGAGGGATACTCGTAAAAATCAATATCTGCCGATGCTGCGATGTGAGCGTTCGCAAACGGGAGAAAGGCAATATCCGCAATTGAAAGGCGATCAGTAAGAGCTACATAATGCTGATCCGGTTGGGATAGCCTCTGATCCAATATTGAGTATTCCTTTTTGATGGAGGATGCAAGGATATCGAGAGCAGAGCCGATAGATTCTCCGTGATAGCGTTTCATCGTGAGCCACCATTTTCCGGTTGCCCTGTAAGATGGATTTAGTGCCTACGCGGGAAGATGAAGTTTTGTGTGCCCTATCTTACCCGAGTCCTGAGGTATACGCCATCAGCCAACTAGACACTTTCGCTCTCTCGTCTATTGTTCGGCCACCGTACAGCCCTTCGATATCATACCTCTCGACTAGGAACGTCAAACAGGCTGAACTTTCGAATACGCTGAGCATCTGCTCGGCCGCATTTGTCTGCAACAAGTCATTCTGGACTTTCAATGCCGGGACCATCTTGTAGGGGTTGATGTCCCAGAACCACTCTGTATCTAACGGGGACGGAACTACTTCGCAGGTGTAGTGGACGTGCAGTAATTCGAGAAGGATGAGGACCTTGACAACATTTGCGCCCGAAGTTGGTGTGGCTGAAAAGGTAGCGTCAGTGCTTTCTCTGAAGGTAGTATGGTTTGTATACCCTTTACTACATACAAAACCACATCGCCGGGGTGAGCGACTTCAAGAGTATTGTTGTCAGGTGGATTAAGCGTCATGATTTTAATCTCTTGATTTGGACCAAGACTTCGTTTCGTAGTGTCGACAGAGACGACTATTATTGGGTCACGAACGACTCAAACAAGTCACCAAGCGAGAACTAAAAATGCAGCCGGGAGGTAATTCTTAACCGATCCTATTTGAATGTCCATTGACTTTGGGCTAAGCTGGGCCTCGGTGTCTATTCTAGAGTCGGTGATATCTACTCGGAAAAGAAATTAAACCTTAATCTCAAACGCAAACATAACGCTGCTTGCTAGATTATACCAAGCTCTCAAATTCTGTCGAGATCTCATTATCCAAAATATACATTCTACAAGCGACTTTCTACGATACGATGCGGCATCGGATGCAGTGCAATATCGGAGTTTGAATTCCCAACATTAACGATTGCGACCTGGCTCTCACAGCTCCGCTTTGAACGCTTTAGGTCGTCAATCGAGTGCATGTGTACATATCGAGGAAGCTCCCCGGAGTCATCCTTCTTGCTTGGGTAGGGTTCACTGTCATAATTCCTGATGTGAGACCCGGATCGTAGCGATGAAAATAGGCGTTTGGTGTATGAACCGAAGCGCGAGGATGCCGCCTTTGTGTAGACTGCAGGGAGAGCAGGACAGCATGTACACAAGATACCGGTCGCTACTTCAAGTGTTTCAAACAGAAAGCTCATCCAGACCGATGCGGTAAAGTCGTTGTGGTCTATCTTGACCAGCCCGACAATGCAGCTAATGCGCAAAATCGAACATATTGTGGCACTGCAAGCATTTAGTCTCGCTTCTTGGGTAACGCAACTTGGCTTGAACGTACAAGATACCCATTAGGAATATTCCAGATATCAACAGTTTGCGGTTGCTGCTGATTTTCAAATTCCAAATGACCGGCATTGGCAGAATCAGAATGATCAAGTCAAGGATGATATGCGCTATGCCGGTGGATCCACACGCCTTGTTCTGGTCGACGCATTTGCCAGGTAATTTGGGGGTCCAAAGCCTCTTGAGAGGGACGCAGTCGCCCATAGTGCCTCCAAAGAAGGCTATCCACCACGCGACACACAAAGCCATGACAATGTAGCAACAGATGTTGTGCCATCTGATAATTCGAAACAAGCGTAGGTATAGACACAGAATAGATAGCTGAACACACGTGACGGCAGTGCCGTAGATAGCGCCGCTCGCAATCAACGTCTGCTCATATTAGCACAATGAGACGCCGTGCAAGACTACGAGATGCGGTATTCTCACCTTGAGATAGACAGCCATATTCTCAGGATGTAATTTCATTACGGATACGCCAACACCTCCATACGCGACACTTATACAGATAACGACTTGAAGGCCATACGCAAAAACCTTGAAGGTAAGCAAAGATTCTTCTGTTCGAATATGGAGACATACCAAGCTCGCAAGAGTGAGCCAATCATCGCTTCCGTGTTTCTGTTTCAGGAGTTTTCGAGCGTAGAATCGTAGCGCCACAGTGACAGTGGAGAAAACTAGAACAACGCTTGGGACTATCACCAGGGTCCATTGCGGGCTGGTGGTGAATTCAACAAATGGAGCCATTGAAATCGAAGGGAGTCGTTCATACGTGAATACAGAACCATTGCTGGGAATTTTCCGAAGCGTTCTTATCTTGCACTATTCGCTCGGAGAATCAAATGATGATTTGACAACCACTGCGGCCAAGGTCGGCACGAAAAACCCCCCGACTCACCCTAGTTTTGTGTGACGTTCCACGGAGGCCATTAGTTCATATGTAAGGAGTCCGCGACACAGGTAGCTGTGCCTCAATCAAGCTTCGGACCTCGAACAACGAATTTAATCATTTCTCGCAACATACCCATGGCATCTTCATTGGAGAACGATCGAGCGGACCCGATCCGTTCACCGCTCTACGAGGGAATGGAAGCGCGGCAAAGGGACGAGTACGAGCGATTGAGAATACAACACCAGTTACACAAAGAAGCCATGAACAACCAGCTGGTACGCGTTCCGGTGTCCAAAACGGATCCCATCCGCATCCTTGATTCTGCTACGGGTGATGGGCTATGGATGGTCGACGTGGCACAGCAGTATCCGAATGCGGCGTTCGTGGGCTCAGACATTCATGCAAAGCATTTTGAGCAACTGAAGGACCTTCCAGCCTCTATCACGTTCAAGGTCCAGTCCGTGCTTGATAACTGGCCCCAGGAAGACCAGGGAGCTTACGACCTGGTGCATCAGCGGTACTGCCTCGCCATGTTCTCGCCACAAGTGGATGCAGAGATAGTTCGCCGCCTTTTTGGACTAGTTAAAGCAGGAGGCTTCATGCAGTTGGTCGATGCGAATCTGGTAGGGTACGACGGAGGTGAGGCACACCCTGGCATGGCCAGGATGATGGAGTACATGCATCGAGGCTTCACTGAAGCAAGTATGAATCCCGCTCCTGGGCCGTCGCTTGCGGGATGGATGCGGGAGGCGGGGGCAATTGAAATCCGAGAAGAAGTCCTCTCATTTCCGATGGGGCATATGGCAAGCACGGCTGAGGCTCAGCAAAGCACAACTGCCAATCTTTGTGCCATGATCGACAATTTTGCTATGATTGGCTCCAGTAAGTTCCCAAGAATTCCGATCCCCAAGCTCGAGAGCTGAATTTGATAGAAATTCCCAACTACTGGTATTCACCAGAGGACTTCAAAGACTTGAAAGTAGCGGTAGTTGAAGAGATGGTCAACACCGGGAACACATGGCGGTTTCATGTAGTTACGGGCCGAAGACCCTCGTGAGACACGAGATACGAACTGCAACGGTATGATGAATCGGGCGGGGGCTTCGGTGAGGGCTGCGGGGCATGGACATGGACATATGTGCATAGCTGCATTTGCCTGCAGGCAGCTGACCAATGAGCGCATACCGTTTAATATCATTCAAATCGCAAGAAAAAAAAATATTTGTGTCACCATAGGAGGTCCTCGCCGTGTGAGTGCAGCGGCGTAATAAATGCATGCAGTCGTTAAGATAATCCCGGAGGGGAGAGGGGCAGGAATGGAACTGAGTGGAAAAGCGAGGTAAGACATCGAGCCATCCACTTAAACACGGTGCAGGCGCCACTGCCGCCCTCTCCGAGAATCTCTCACGCAATGGCTAAGAGAAGTTACTTCTAGACCCTCCAGCCAAGGTCGTATTCAAGAATCGTGACTTCATAGCGTTGGCTTCATCTGACAAAGCAATGTCTGAGCCAGGCACTAGGAAACTCAGATCAGCCTGTGATAGATGCCACGCGTCTAAGATTCGATGCTTGGGTGGAAAGGAACCGTGCGCCAAATGCCAGAGAGAGTGAGTAGACGCTCACACATCGACCTCGTAGATTGGACGAAACGGCATAGCACTAATATTGGACTAGTAACGCGCCTTGTCGGTTTAGCTACCGTGCTCACTTGGGAAAGCCGAAAGGGAGTTTGAACAAGAAAACCATAGAAAGATTGAAGGGACTCGTAGAGTGTTCTACTGTGGACAGTGTGGAGGCTCGCTATGCTCAGAGTCTCCTCGATCGTAGCCGCAATGGTGGATCGGCTCGAGATAGACTCTCTTCCGAATCAAGCACTCGCGAAGACCCATCACACGCGTCACCTGGCGCGCTGGGAGAACTCGAAGAATCCATGCACCTAGAAGAAACCATGAACCTAGAAGAATCACGCGAAGTGCAACTTAATGATCCTCTGAACTCACTTAACTCTCTCTTTGATAGCGAGATTGAGGAAGGGGCATCGAATACAGATATTGCGGTAAGGACGAGTTTCAGCCACAGCTTGACTGTACGGAGAGCTAACGGCATCTGTCCGCTATGATAGGCGTTTGCGATGCTAGATCCGTTTCCGAATACACCAGCAACGGACCAAAGGCCAAGTGGCAGTGTGCAAGGAAGGCACAACATCGACGAGCAAACCGAAGATCGCTTAGACGCATTTAATTCTCTTGTAGCTTCTTGTGTACGGCCTACTCCTAAACTTCGTCATCTATCGGCCCCTTCGCCTATGACCATGGATAGCGCGCTTATGTTGAATTCATTCTCGGGAAACTACACGCTACCAACGCCAACGCTTAGCCCCCTCGTAGAGTCATGTAGATGCACGCAACAGCTCGCGAACTGCATCAGCGAAGGACGCGCGACCGAAAGACGGGAGACTCCAATGAGGCTCGAAACGAATCTGCACAGCTATCCTGGGCTTTTACTCGGTGTGTCTTTAGCACTTCAGTGTCCCTCGTGTTCAACCGATGCCCAAACCATTCTCCTTGCTTCTATGGTTATGACAACTGTAGTCCGCTGGGCAGATACACTCGTGAAGCTTCCAGAAAGTCCCACGCGTTTCCGAGTACAGTATGGTGAATTTGGGGAGTTCGCCGCATCTGAAGAAGACTGCGAGCTTGTAAAGGTTGTGTTAACGGGGCGAGCATTGACTAATGTCCGAAGTACTCTCACACTATTAAAGGAAAAGGCCGATGGTTTGCAAGGAGAGAAGCACCAGAAAGAATATGCCCAGTCTCAAGTAGAGCGTCTAGTGAGCTCTTTGAAAACAACAACGGCGGGGTTCAGCTTGCCATAGATGTTTGTCGGGTCGTATTTTCGATGTGAACAGCTCGGCGACTTTATCGCGACTGGAAGTCCGACAGCTGCTGTACACCGGCTGCAACACCTTAGGTTCAAAGGGTGCAGGATTCGCTCAGATGCTCTGTTCCCCACCTCAAATTCAACACTATGGACAAAACACCAGTTTCGGAACCATACAAAGTTAGTGAAGACGAAGACACATACCAGGGCCCAAGACATGATGGAGAATACAAACGTTTGCGGATACAGCACGAGCTCATCAAGGTGAATATGGGCGGCAAGCTCGTCCTAGCCCCCGTTGACTTATCGATGCCCACGCTTGCCGTTCTTGACTCCGCCACAGCTGACGGATACTGGCTGGCAGACCTGGCACGGTCTGTGAATCCAAAGGCGCGGCTTCTGGGGGTCGATATCGCCCCAGAACATTTTCTAGAGGATAGGCCAAACAATCTCCAGCTTGTGGTTCACAATATTTTCGATGAGTGGCCAGCCGAATACCACAATGCATTCGATCTTGTTCACCAACGCTTCGTTCTGCCTGTCTGCGATGATGCCAAGAGCATTGACGCAATTACAAAGCTCTTCGCGTGCGTGAAGGAAGGCGGGTACTTGCAGATTCACGACGGTGACATGGAGACAATTCTGGAGGGCCCTGGGCATGGTGCCATGGAGCGCTTCCGAGACCTGATGGGCAGGGCGTGGAAAATGATGGGACACAACCTTAGCCCGGGACCGAAGCTCGTCGAGTGGCTTGAGGTAGTAGGTGCAGAAGCCATCGAGGAAACGATCGTGGTGAACAAGTGCGGGCCGCTTGAGGCCGACGCGGTCCAGAGCGAGCGCGCCACCAGCGTCCTTCTCGCACTGCTCGACGGCGCTCAAGTTGTCCTGAGCAGTAGGTGCTCCTTGTTTCATTTGCCGTATCACGTTTCTGACGGGTTGTGGCCTAGATATGCCCGGCTTTCCCAAGCCAGAGGAGCTGGCAGAGCTGAGGGAGGCTCTAGCAGAAGAACTGAGGACGGTGGGGAATACGTGGCGCACGCATGTGGTCGTGGCACGCAAGCCGCGTAGTTGAGCGACGTAGCCAAGCCTTACAGTAGTAGTAATCACGGGTTAGGTAGCGGTCCGAGCCGTGCCGGGCATTATTACAGCCCCCTCCCATGAATGAATGAGTAGCGTCGCAGGGACCATGGCCCGTGCGTGGAAGTAACGTGAAGCTTGTAACTTATCTAGGGTGGTCATCTGCGGTCATGCTAAAGCACCCTGACCTCACTGTCAACTTACTTACAAGGAGCACGTCAAAATCCATGCACTATCAGAGCTTAGATGGAAACAAGCTATAATTGCTAGCCAGCTTAGAGTCCCTCAGCCAACAGTTTCTAGATGCCTTCAAGAACAAGAAACTCCTACAAAGCCCAAAGGTCGACCACCTATACTAAATACGCCTATTTAACACCCATCATCGAGGGGACATGTAGTTTCAACGGCAAAATCAAACAATGATCTGGCAGCCGACACCTCAACCACCGACAATGAACACACGAACAGGACCCGAGAGGGGCGGGACCACGATCATTCTTCTATCTTTCAGCACATACATATATTTCCTTCGGTTGTAAGCCGAGGACACCATAATGTCACGTGGATATGCCACTGACTAATCAGTCCGTCATATATATATATCAGCTGTACATACATCACATACAATACACATCTTGACAACTCTTTCCTCCACACTCCAGCTTACATCGGTAGATAGATACAACAAAACTGCAACAGTCTGCTGTCATATCTCATCTGCTTTGTGAACGTCACTCGAGATATTTGATCTTCCTGTCTCAGTGCATTGCTGCTTCGGACATCGCATGGTTGCGAGTCGCTCTTGACCCTCCTGATTTCTATATCATTATACGAGGGTTTTCGTAAGTAGGAAGCTTGAATGTAGGTGTATGATTGTATTGAGATGAATCCTTGATGATAACTTAGGAACGTCGAGAAGACTATATACTCCCGCGCGGTCACGTGATTCTATCGAAGTCACAGGATCATGTGGAGGACCCGTGACTGACCCATGGCTGGCCCGTGGCCTGCCTGAGGGCCTTCCGGAGCTGGCGATGTATAGTATCGTCACACATTACTTTACTCCACCACGGTACGTTAGGCATATCCTAACTCTAGTGTTAGCGTACTAGGAGCTCTACAAGCAGTACTCAAATAGAGTCCTTATTTTAATAGAGGATGCAGCCTCCATTTACTGATTAAAGGCGACTACTGCTGTTGAAATAGAGCCAGGTATAAGGAAGGTGTGGTGGCCGGCCAATTCACTAAAATGGAGGGTATCAAAGCGCTTTCCAAAGACTAATACTGAGGTGAGGCAAGACCTCAAGAAAGAGTAGGATAAGGGTTTAATTAAGGACTAAAAGAATTATATCTCATCTATGAAAGAGCGCTGCTGGACAGCTATCCAAGCCAATGAATGGCATACAAAGTAGTGACTGCATCAAGGTAGGAATGTTGATTTGATGATCATTTGTATGTAATTTACATAAAAGATTACACTTCATAGTCATTCTATGCACGAACCAATTGCCACAGTAGCCCCTGCGACGTTACTCCTTCATTCATAGAAGAGGGGTGTATCCGCAGCTAAATGCACGTATATCTGCCGAGTGGCAGTACGAGCCAACAAAAGCTGTGTCTTCCCCACGAATGACCAGAAGAATCTTATTGCTTCAATTACTCCTAAGTGCCGGCTCTACATGAAAACCGTGGTTGTATTGCAGACTTGGAGCGCTGTGTTAGCTATGCCCGACATCACCAGCACTCTCGCAGAGGCCCTGCACATCATGAAGAGAGTACCACTGATAGGTGAGTCTGAGCTCTCTTTCTTTCTCAATCGCGCAGCATTGTGAACGTTGCAGATGGACACAATGACTGGCCACACCTCATCCGCGCCTACTACCAAAATCGTCTGGATAGCCGGTTTCGCACGGATGTGAACTTAGTAGGCCATGTCGACATGCGGAGGCTCAAGCAAGGCCGATCAGGTGGTGCGTTTATGAGCGCATTTATGCCTAGGTGAGTCTGACAGCTCAATACGGAATCTAGACGCTCACTACCTGAAACAGAACTCGTGAGCTTGAACACCCCGACATTGACTGTAGGGCAGTACGGGACACGCTGCAACAGATCGACTTAATACATCGCATGGTTAACTTGTATGCTGACACCTGGGAGCTTGTTGATCGCGCAGACGATGTTCTGCGCATCTTCAACAACGGTAAGTTTGCCTGCCTCATTGGCGTCGAGGGACTTCACCAAGTCGCCGACAGCAGCAGTGTCCTGCGCATGTACCACAAACTTGGTGTCCGCTATGTTACTCTGGTCCACAGCGAGTCCAATATGCACGCCGATAGCGCGGTCTGTCACTCAACGCATTGCCTTCTGGCTCCGCTTAGTTGTCACTGACTCCTCGAAGACATCCCTTGAAAAGCGACATGGTGGAATTTCCGCCAGAGGGAAAGACATGGTTCAGGAAATGAACAGGCTCGGCATGCAAGTCTTTGGGTCTCTTTCCTGCCTGAGCGCGGACTAATTGTCAGGCTGATCGACTTGTCGCATGCGAGTAATGATGCAGCGCTTGCCGTTCTACGCCTTTCTGCAGCCCCCGTGGCTTACACACATTCTTGCGCGTATGTGAATTGCGTTGGGGAGCTCGATTGATTGCTGATTCTTCCCAGTGCATCTCTCGTGCCTACCGAACGGAACGTTAGCGACGCAGCTCTTCACAAAATCAAAGAGAACCGTGGCATTGTAATGGTCACATTCGTCCCAAGTTTAGTGAACCAGGAACAAGACAGCGCCAACATCCACGATGTTATCGACCACATAATGTACATTGGTGGAAAGATAGGTTACGATCACGTAGGAATAGGCTCGGACTATGATGGTATGTTCAAGGCAGCACAGGGCTTAGAAGACGTTTCAAATTACGCGCATCTCGTGGCTGAAATGCTTCGAAAAGGAATCGCTACGCCCGATATTGAGAAGATCATTGGCATGAACATAATCAGAGTTCTCAAAGAGGTTGAACTCCACGCTGAGCGCGCCAGCCAGAACGAGGCGGTTTTGGAGGACCAGATTCCCTATATGTGGGACCAGGACTTTCGAGAGTTGATTCAACGCACATATCCGAAAGCTATGTGATAAGCATTCACATCTGATCACGTCCATCGCCTCGGCCCCATACAAGCTGGTGCAGATAATCGTGGTGAGCCCACATGAGAAACCGAAGACAGTCGAATCCGACAAGGAACCAGGAAGGGACTTGTCCAGCTTCATCTCGATAATGCTTTACGCCTCTCTGAATCAGACCACTCATACGCTGCCATATTTGATTGAAAGCCCATCGCCCACATTGCCATCGCCATGTGTTGCCTGGTTGGAATATTGGTTGCCGTTCCAGCTCATTGATGTAATCCTCAGGCAGCTGATGTTCTCTGGCCCCTTGGAGCAGCAGCTTCTGAGATGAAATTAGGGGCGCTATATTTATGCAGGGGTCAAGATCTGACCATGTATCGGGCGGACGGCAGACCTTCTCTGCCTTGGGTGACGGGCCGCCGCGCAACTAATGCAAAGACATGGAAATTCTCGTCCCGTGCGAAGGAACCTGCACACAGTTGTACTGGCAGATAAGCAATACCACCGCTTTATTGCAGACAGGGTTAGTTGTACCCGCGTGTTCCGATGTTCTGGATGGCGCTTACCCTTCACTCTCTATTAGCCGCGCAAGGTCCCAATGCGTCAGTAGGTATGCTACGCCGCACACGGCCTGCTCGTTCTCTGCCCGCCTGAGGCGAATGCCTGCCATCGCAGGCTCAGTGTATGGCATCCCTGGCACATGAAAGCAGAGGCAATAGTTTGGTATCAATGCGGTGCGTACTTCGAGCGGTTCGATGCCTCGGCGGCGGGCCAAAACTTCCCATGACATGTTCGAGCCGTATGCAAAGTACCAGTCAGCATGCTGAGACCCATAATCAGCCATATCGGAAAATGGGGTCCAAGCGATTGATTCCTACCTCGCCGGTATATTTGAGCCGCCTGCCTAAACCTTGGGAGGCAAATCGGCGATTCATTCCATGACTTAGAACTCCGGTTTTTCGATAGATCGCCGCTCGGCATACTATTCTTTTCTGGTGGCTTTGACATGCCGGCCTTTCACTGGCGGCATCGGCCACGCTTTAGCCAAGTTTAGGCCCATTGCAGGTGCTACCTGTTTCTACAATCCACCGTTCCAAATGGCATCTATCCAGTCACCTGAGAGCGCTCCGTCCGAATATCCAGGACCGATCAAATTGACCGCCATTGTTGCTACGCTATGCATCGCTGTGTTCCTAACCGGATTGGTAAACTTGCTTTTCACGGAATAGAAAAACGCTCTAGCTAACGTCTTCGTAGGATCAAACCGTCATCGCAACCGCCGTCCCAGTTATCTCGGATGAGTTTCATGCTCTCAACGATGTAGGTTGGTGGACGTCCGTCTACCTCCTCACTACCGCGACCTTTCAGCTCGTATACGGAAAGGCCTACACGTTGGCGCCGATCAAGCACGTCTATCTTGTGGCGCTGCTGATATTTAATATTGGATCAATCGTCTGTGCAGCGGCACCGAACTCCATTGCGCTCATTCTTGGTCGTGCTATCTCTGGCCTCGGCGCTGCGGGCTTGATGTCGGGAGCAGTGCTGATTCTGGCAGAATCAGCGCCATTAGAGAAACGAGCTGGCCTGCTTGGTGTTATATCTGGCGTTTTCGGACTGGCCAGTATTGCAGGACCATTCATTGGAGGGGCGCTTGCGGACAAAAGCACCTGGCGCTGGTGTTTCGGCATCAATGTCCCCCTTGGTGCTTTCACCATGGTTGCCGTTGGGCTGTGTGTTAAGGGCACAAAATCCGACACGGATGCCACGAGTCTCTGGAACAAGGTCAAACAATTCAACATCGTTGGGATTACAGTCAATCTTGCATCGCTGATATGCCTAATTCTGGCCCTTCAACTCGGCGGTCAGTCCAAGTCCTGGAACAGTGCAACTGTTATTGCTTTACTTGTTGTTTCTGGGTTCTTATTCATTGCGTCAATTGGTATTGAACGCTGGATGCCAGTCCCCGCGACCGTCTCCCGCGGCGTGGTCCACAATCGAAGCATCTGGTTCGCAATCCTGTTCGCAGCTTGTTCGTCCGCAGCAATGATTGTTGCTGTCACATACTTGCCGATATATTTTCAAGCTATTCGACATGCCTCTGCATTGCGATCTGGTGTCATGCTCACGCCTCTCATTCTCGGATTTGTCATTATGTCTGTAATAGCGGGTTTCCTCACAAACTTTCTTGGCTACACCAATCCTTGCATGATCGCTGGTGCGATCTTGTCTTCGGTTGGAGCTGGCTTGCTCACCACCTTGGGCATCGACTCAAAGTCAAGTTCTTGGATAGGCTACCAGGCCCTTCTTGGTTTCGGCATAGGTTTTGGTTTGCAACAACCCATGCTCGTTGTTCAGACCGTACTGGCTGGTCCCGATATTCCTGCTGGCGTGGCCCTTATCAGCCTATCACAGATGCTCGGTGGTGCAATTTTTGTCGCTGTGTCTCAAAGCATCTTCCAAAATGAAATCGCTGTTATTCATTCCATTTTTCCAGACGTAGCCGTCAGCACTATGTTTCAAGCTGGTGCAACGAACCTCCCGGAACTATTTACATCACAGGAGCTCCCTCGAGTATTTCAAGTCTACAAAGACGCCGTGATGAGAACATTTTTCGTTGCTCTTGCTTTGACCTGTGCATCGCTAGCTGCTGCTTGTGGCGTGGAGTGGAAGTCGATGAAGGTCAAAGAGGAAGTGGTCTCAGCAGAACCCATTATTGAGGCTGAATTAGTTCACGAGAAGGACGAGAAATCGACTAGTTAGATACAATATACCGGAAATCAGGATGCAAGGCGATCCTTGATGCAATGTTTAGCATGGCCATGGGAACTATTTAAACTCAGAAACAGATCGTAAGAATGCCCATATCAATCGCTCTTCCGAACTCGTAGTAGTATATGTGTATCCAATCCAGGGACCCAGTTTCCCTTGCTCGAACCATTACCATCATGTAATGCTTCCTCCATATCAATCAGTGCCAACTCGAATCGGTGTATAAGAAGCAGAATGAACGTCTTTATCATCAGATGAGCGAAGTACTGTCCTTGACATTTCCGTGCACCAAAACCGAAAGCGAAGAGGTTATAACGGAGCTATTAGACATTAGCTACACCCCAAACACAAAAATCATGATACACTTACCTCTGGGTTCGTAAGACTCCGAAAGCGCTCTGGGACAAAGTCTTGAGGGTTTTCCCCCCAAAACGAATTGATAATATTGATCGAGTTGGTATCAACTACAACTGAAGTATCCGCTGGGACCTGGAAGCCATGAAAGCACTTGGCCTTAGTGGAAGATTCTGGAATGGAAAATGCGGTGAAGGGTCGGAGACGAATAGACTCCATGAAGCTCCTACCCAGTAACGTGTTCTTCTTGAACACGTACTCCACAACGGCGACTGGACTATGAATGAAGCTACGGCTCTCTTGGAGAATGGTGGATTGTATCCCGGGATTCTGTGAGAGGTTCGTAACAAACCACGCTAAGACGTGGGAGGTGACGTCCAAATTTGCAAAGAGGACTTCGCTTAATGTGTGCAAGACGCTTGACTGAGATAATTGACCGTGTCCAATTTTTTTCCAGAGTGATGCGAAAGTAGTCTCGGGACCTTGGGCTGCCCGAGTGTCGTACATTTTGATATTGAATTCTTTCCATGCCTTGCTAAAGTTGTCGAGTTTATAGCCATCTCTTATAAGAAATTTGAGAGCGGTGTAGCGGAATCTTCCTCCCAAAAGAACGTATTGCATCAATTCTAAATGCTGCTGCCCCAGGTTCCATAATTCATCTTTTTCACTCTCAGTCATCTCGCCATACAGAGCCTCTGCAGTACAAAATATTGCATAACGCGAGAACCTTGTTGAAGATATGGCAACAGAATCATTACCTGTTGTTGGTAGCAACCGTTCTATGAAAGATGATGCAGAGTTGTACACTGCGAGGTCCATCGCTTTGATTGACTGAAGGCTGAATGCTAGATCTAGAGTCGATCTCAACCTTTTCCATTCCACACCATTTACCAAGCCCAAGCAATCTCCAAGCATCTCATGGAAGAACCACCCTCCGTTGCTCGAACGCGATTTGTTGTGGGGCATCGTATCTGAAAAAAACTCTCGCACATCTCGCGGCGACGTGATTACGCTATACGAGCGTCAGTTATCTACCCGAATTATCACCCTGGCATAATGCATACACCTCAGGGGTTAAACCAGCCCAGATCCTGTACACAGGTCCGTATTTTCTCCACTCCTGGCTAGCTAGCCTGCCGCAAAGGAATTTGTCGGCCATTTGCCCGTTTGGCCATTTCCACGGGATAGTTGGTATCCGCCGGCCATTGTGATCTTGGATTGGGTGCCTCAAACCTAAGTAGACCTAGATTATGAGTAAGTATATATAAAGTTGTAGAGTTGAAGAAGGTTGATCACGAGCAATTAGTTGTTGCTCACATTTATGAAGTGTTCGCAGATCTGGATGGAAAAGGCTTTCAATATCGAGATTGCGAGGAAGAAGAATGTAACTTGAGGTATCATGGTCAATAAAACGTTCGACCTATTACACATAGAAGCTTCAGCAGAGGCGAAACAGCAGTTTTTTCAAACACGGCTGGTTCCACGGATGCCACACCCCAGACGTGTGCAAGTGGAATCTTGTCGATGATTTTCGACGGTGGCCGACCGATGCTTGACATTGACGCGGCGTAATGATTGTGAGCCCCCGAGCCGAAATAGAGTCCGATGCTTGTCGAGTACGTCGGGCAAGGAAATCGTGCATCATAAAATTCTTCAGAGCGGCTATACTGCGAGTGGGGAAAGCTTTCCCGCACAAGAGAGTCGGATCGAAGGTTTTCCTATTTGAATTTTCTCTCATGATATTCTAAAGTGTCGTGGTGAAATGAAGTCGATAGAGAGATTGATTTTGGTCGTATATTGATTCTACAGAGGAGCTACCGAAGAAATAACCATAGTTTTTCAAGCACGCTAGAAGCCTGCCAAGATAGTGAAAGCAAACATAGAGGTGACTCATCATGCGACCCACGGCCGACATGAAAGAAATTTGAATAGAAAATGCTCCGGCTGAGTAATTGACGATCGGAAAACAACGGCTAGACCATCATGACTCCTTTAGCTCGGAGTGAGGCCGGAGCCTTATTGGTGGTTTAATGTACGATGTTACATTTAGATCGTTACCTTCTATGGCCGCCGAAATGTATGTGTGAAAGCCGCGACCGCACGCTAAGTCTCCAGGAGTGCTTATGATTGCGAAGTTAGCAGACTTGTTACCAACCTTGAGAGTTCCTGAACGTACCAAATTCTCTGAACGCCTGACAAATAGGTGTCTCCATTCGCAAAATACTTTCCGCGGTCTTGTAGATATTCAGATAGACCGCGAGCTATTCCAAGATCGCTCTCACCATAATGCCTGACCGGTATATATACCTTCGGCTTAGGAAATGATCTTCCAAACTTGAGCTCCATATAGTAGAGAATTCCAGCCGTTCGATGAGTTACCGAAGGAAGACTGGCTTCGGCGTTGTTTAGATCGAGTACGGAGCACCACAACTTTCGTAGAGATGCAAGGCAAGTTTCTGGTATTCGAGGCAATCTGCCTCCGAGGGTCATCATTTCCCTGACACTAGCAAAGTTTGTCTGCCGGCGCCGAAGATAGATCTTGATACGTGACTTTAAGGGATTGATGCAATCAATCGCCACAATTTCAATCTCGGGAACATCGTCCTTTTGGGAATTTATGTATTCTGCGACAAGGCTCCAAGCTATCCTCATTTGGGGATCAAAGTTGGGTAGGTCGTATATGACGGACTCCATGATCTGAAGAGTGGATACGTTTTCTTTGTAAGCTTTCCAGTGCGGAAGAAAATAGGCCTTCGGCAGGACAGTCTCCTCTTCGATGTCGAATGCAAGAAACTGCTGCGACTTCGGGTATCCTGCAGTTTCTATCAATGCGGGCGATAACTCCTCCTGGTGTACTGTGAGCTTGCCAGCCATGTAGTAGTACAAGTTGGTGTTAGAGCCTGGTGCAAATCTAAGCATCTTTTCCAGGACAATTCTGCTTGTGTCTGTATTGAATAACGACGATCCATGTTCAGTGAGATCTGGAACTGGGTCCACCGAGTATCGCACCGTTGGAGACTTCTGTGATGCAGACCAATTCCAACTAAGCTCGATGGGCGTATGATCATCTGTCATGAAGCTTTTCCAAGCATCTTGGCCAAACCTATGTTCGGGGTGAGGGCCTAGGTCCGATGCGATGTTTCTTGAGAAAAGATTCAATTGAGTTAAGGTCGGCTTGAGCGTATGTCCAGCTAAATGAAGCATGATCCCGAGGGTCCATCCAACATCTCGGCTCCAGGCTAAGACATCGAGCCAAAGAAGATCTTGGCTCTCAGCAGGCGTGGTCAAAGTGGAAGCTTTGGCATTGAAAATCTGAGAGATGTCAGTCACGGCGAAAGACAATGTCATTGAATCGCTGTTCTTACTACGTCTGCATGGACTCGTGGGCGATATATTATACCCGCGGCTCGAGTCATTCTATTGGCACTTTGAGGTCGAAGCTCGGCTGCTACTCAGGAGCTGTTGAATGATGTCGTTAACGCTCTCAACGCCTTCAGAATGTGCCCTAACAGGAGCAGGTTATAAAGGATTGTGGTTTTGACTGCGGAGATTTATTGTAAGCAGAATGAATGTGTTAATGGCAAAATAATAATACCCGAAATCCGACACAAGAGACGGACATTAGCTCCTGGCCCCAAAGTCAGCGGTGAGAACGTCCAACGCTATATATCTCAGCTCAACTTTAGACCTCGATGAATAAAATCTTGACGAGGCTTGGAAGTTCCCAGAAGATTTGAGAACAGACTCAAGCTGATATGCTGTCCAAACTTTGCGAACAAAGAACCCAAACGATTATACCAGGCCTCTTGCGACAGTACAGCTCGAGCCTTTACGCGGAAGAACATGTTGTTGACCTCAGCATCGCAGAGAATCATTTCATGCAAAATCACATAGCAAAAAATATTGCGCATATCCCCAACGAAGCTGTTCTCGCCGTAAGTATTGTCACCTTTCATCATCGGGATTATACTTATGACATATAGAAGCTCCCGTACTCGACAGGGATTGGAGGGGACGGTGAAGCACGACAAGCGTTTGCGGCCTTCTTCAATGCGCATTTTGAACCAATGCACGCCGTAAACGACTCTCAAATTGTCCTTACTGCTGGGGGAAGTTATGCGTTGGAAGCACTGGTAGAGCAGATATGTGATCCCGGGGATGCTATCATGATTGCTACTCCGTACTGGGCGGGCTTCGACATTACTCTTAGTTTGCATGCTGGAGTTAACGTCCTACCAGTGCATGTCCCTCTTCAAGAATTTTTCAATCCTGGGAGCATTGCTTATTACGAAGACGCTCTACGGACTTGCGCGCTTCCTGTCAAAGCTATTCTTGTCTGCAACCCACACAATCCTCTCGGGAAGTGCTACCCGCAACAAACGCTTCTAGAACTATTTCGATTTTGCGACCGAAACAACCTTCACTATATCTCGGATGAAGTTTACGCCCTCTCATCTCACTCGTGTGATAGATATCTTCGGTCAATTAATAAGTTTCAATCGATCCTAGCAACGGTGCCACCGGAAGATAATTTACACGTTGTCTATAGTCTAAGCAAAGACTTTGGGTGCAGTGGCTTAAGATTAGTACGTAATCGTTTTAAATTTGCTAGCAGTCTTCTCATGTATCCAGGGGTGTATAGTTACACAAGCAAATGACGCGGTGCGCCTCAGTGCAGCATTGACGAGCCATCAACAAGTATCGAACATTGCTACCCAATTTGCCGTAAGCCAAGTGCTCACCCGCGAGACGATGGCGCTAGGTCTCGAACATTCGGCAAAGCAGTTACGGGCATCGTACATGTTGGTGCGAGCAATGCTGGTCAGGCTCAATATCCCATACCACGAAGCCGACTCGGGTTTCTTTGTGTTCGCAAAGCTATGCCGTGCTCAGCTGCAGAAGAACGAGCGTTACTTCATTCAACTTCTTCAGCAACAACATGTCGCTCTGGCGTCCGGAACGAGCTATCATTTCAAGCAACCCGGATGGTTCAGAATTTGTTATGCTGTACCGATGGAGACATTGTTGCTCGGCCTTGAGAGAATAGAAGCCTGTGTTGACCTTTTCGAGCATGGGGAGATCCGGAGCCGCGGAGGCGTCCAAAAACTACCTATGTGAAGCAGCTTTGAGACGAGGAAGTGAAATAAAAAAGTTGTTTAACTAGCTGACGACGTCAAGAACATATCTTGAGCCTTTACACTGTTAATCTTCCTCTTATTTGTCCGGCTTCTCGACCACTGCCTGTTTGGTACACATACAGTCGTCGTTCGGTCGAACTGAGCCCTCCACTGCCCTATCATTCCTTACCATGATTTCATAATACTCATTTTCTTAGACAGATTCGACAAAGTTTAAACCGGTTTAGAGAGAACCTTCCCAAAAGCAAAGTCAGGGCTGGCCAGTAGACGAGAAAGTGTACCATGCTCCGCCACTGCTGGTAATTAGTAATTACCTTTCCAAACTACATCTAAGATCAAATTAATTGTTTGCTAGTCCAGTAAATTTGTACAGTGTCCTCACCTCTCATGATACCATGAACGTAACACTCTCCAATGAGCCTGTACTAGCCGTACCCAGCATCTCTCAATACATACGGTGCGTTGCGACCCTTCAAGATGAAGATGAAATCGTCAACTTGCGAGGACGCAGGAAATGTACTGAATATCCCGTCTTCCAGAATTCACAATCTTCGCTGACGTATGACATGCACAATTTTTTCGATGAATCTGTAGTGCTTTTGTAAATGGCCTAGAGCCTATTTGGGAGTATTCATTAGAGCGATAAATTGGCGGAACCGGCCGATATATCGGTAAAACCTTAATATTTTGGTGGCGAATCATTTTGGCGAAAACATCGGTCAATCGGAGATCGTATAACCGGGAGTTGACTGTAGTAACTTCCCACGCGCACTTTATACACACCATGGAATTCAGCCAATTAGCAACCACACACTTGTAATAGTTAAGGTAGACATAGTCCTAGCTATTTAGCTGCATAGATAATTCACAATAGATATAATAATATACACATCCTAGCGTGTATGCAGCCTCTAAATCGGTGTGAAATCTAAGTACCTTGGATTTGTCCACAACGGTGGGCGTCCCATCACGCAGGGGGGCGGAGTTAAGCTGAATACACTTTAATTTCAAATTGAGGTGCCATTTTCCAAGTCCTCAGTTACGGCTGCTGGTTTCCTTAGTTAGTTCCCCTGTTTGTGATGTTGGTTTCTGCTTTCTTGTATTAGTTCAGTCCATTTAGGCTCTATTTTAAGATTGACCCAATTCTAAACGGGCCCCAACCCAAAATAAGCTTAGTCGAACACTAACTAGCACTAACCCAAAACGTTCGTAGTAAATGTATCTTGTCTTGCGCCCCAAGACAGTTTCTGTTGCCTTATTTTGCATCTCGTTTTCTAATTGTACAAAAACATTGCATCAACTGAGGCGCTTGGATAAATGCCGGACAATCGCAAAATCGGCTCCGCATCGGAAAGGTCAGTCTTCATAATGTACTATGTGTGAGGGATACTTTTGTTTCCTAGCGGGCCTCCTGCGGAGGTTCCTCGGAGGCATATCGGGCCGTGTGTCTACGGGTCACGTGACACATCATATATATAGTTTCTCCGAATCCTCTGAGTATCCTCAAGGATTCGTCTCGACTCTGATGAATCAAGCTTGTTTACTTCCGATCCATCCCTTCGTTCTGTTCCCTACCAGTACTGCTCTCACACTATGTCAATTCGTATGAAATAATAATAATATATTCTATTTATCGTCTGTCACCGGCCCTAGCTAGAGCCATGCAGACTATTGCCGCTATTTACACCAGATGAACAAAAAACCCCAGACTGGGCTTGATACGAGTACTCGTATTGGGGAAAAACATCTTTCGTCCGTTGTTCCCCACACACGCGACCTAGATGGCTGCTGTCCGCTTGCCCTGACCGCCCGCTCTGTCACGCTGGCCATGGTTGTGGTGAATGCTTCCTCTAGGAGTTGAAGTCCTGTGTACCTGTAGTTGTCTGCCTATCCTTGGTCTCCTCCGCTTCCCCTACTTTTATCACGCTCCGTTGGTGTAGACTCCGCGCCTACTGTTCTCCCAACGCTCGCCGTTGCAACATAGCGCCTTAGCTGCTGTTGCAACGTAACTATCTATCCTGTAAGACCCTACTTCTCCATACAAAGTAGGACATGTGCCGCTGGGTTGTTTAGGTGTTGTTGCCCTAGGGCCCCAATCCTTGGCTCTCCTTATAAAGGAGAGTGACGAGTCCACGTCTTACAATTGTGGCTATCTACCTAAGCCTAGATGTAGAGGCAAGGGGTTATAAGAGGTTTGTTCAGCGTAGGGGTAAAAGGTCTGTCTAAGTTGCTGTTTTGTCCGTGCGCGGCAGCAGGGGAGGATTAGGGTCTGTTTCTGAGTAGTGTCTATTCATCACTCCAGTCTGCAGGAAGTAGGTAGTTTGGTTTTGGAACGCTTGAATTGGGGGTCAGAGCTCGTCTCCCCTCACGTGATTGACCGATCGTACTCAGGCTCGTGATAGGCCCCGTGAGCGTTGCGTTTGCCTTGAAGCTTGCCGTAAGATTGGCAAGGCAGTTCTATCAGATATAGAGAGAGTAGAGCTTCTCTATCGATCAATGAGGTGTTGATCCGCCTGAACGGAGACCGAGACATAGCTGGGAGATGCTATCTAAAAAACAAAAACAAAAACAAAAAACAACGCTGAAAGGGACGGCGGGTGAGTGATTCAAATCGTCGATCAAGCGTCGCGTGAGAGGCTTGATGAGATGAGCTCACATGGTGGATGTGATGAGGCTGAGATATCTCGTCGCGAGAATTCTTGTGAATAAGATGTTTGGCAGCCTAACTGTTGGTCTCACAGGGCTATTGCAATAGCAATGGGTGTTCTCAAAGGGGGTAATAATTCGTTGTGTCTCTATGTGAGGTGCGGCCAGGAGGATCGTATCCTTCCTCTGCCGCCAAGCATCACTAGTGTTTCACATAATGTCACGTGATCACGATATCACCACGTGATCATCACGTTCTATATACTCCCAACACTAACCATGAATAGAACAATCCATTTAATCACCGTAGGTATTTAGAAATTTATTAAGTCTTGAGAAGTTCGCGAACCATTTCCAACTATTGTGGGTGCGTACGGCGTGGTTAGTTGTGGTGCGTGAAATATTTTCACCAGCTCACCCTGGTAAAATTTCCAGCACTGCAAGCAACCACAAACCATTGTACGTCTCTGCACTGGGTCTAAATCGTTTGAAGAACGCTCTAGGTTCCCAGGCTTCACCGCGTGGAGGTGCAGAGGCCGATTTCGAAACCCTCGGCACATATATATATATTTTTCTTTCTTCAGTAGCTAATAGATAAAACGAAAATTGTAACAGTCTACTATCAAACTTTATCTTCTTTGTGAATGTCACTCGAGACCTTTGATCTTCTTATCTAGTGCATTGCTACCTCAGATGTCGCCTTTACCCTCCTGATTTCTATATCATCCCTTTACTCCACCACAATAAGTTCTTCTTTAATGTTGTTCTTAAGACCTTTGTCTAAACATAACTATAAGATCTTTGTGATCTTATTCTATAAGTATAGGACATTGTTAGAAGGTGGTGGCGTATTTAGTCGCAGACTTGGTTTGTGTAAGAGTTTTCTAATAAGGGACAATCATCATTTTGGCGACTGTGTTGTTCTAGGAGGGATCAAGTCAGAGCGGTTTATAAGCCGTCTGATCTTGATCAGCTAGCTACATCAGGACGAGTTTAAACCGTTACATTTTAACACTAACATTCATATTTTTCTTATGTCTTCTCTGCTTAAGACAATCCATTATGCAAATACCTTGGCTCAACCTCAACAACTGGTCCTTTATACGTCTTCTTGGCCCAAAAAAGGTAGTAAAGTGTGCTGAAGACAGCAACAAATCCTGTTACTAGAATAGACCAATTCATCGTCTTTGGAGTGACTTGTGCGTAACTCGGCCAAAAGCTAAAGAAGAGGACAAACGTCAGGTAGATGCAGGCAAACACGTTGTTTGCAATACCGAGCGCGCCGGGTATCCTCCAAGGTCCCCAGACAATTGTGCCTCCATCCGGCCCAATTGAGCCCGGTGAGCCATTCCCCGAAGTGGCAAGTCTGCTGGCTGGCGCAATGCCTCCCGTGCAGCGCCGATACAATAGTAACGCCGAGACCAATAGGTACGATGAAAAGAGACCAGCAATGGAGATGGAGATAATGCCGTTGAATGCCGTTGAAGAACCGATGTTGAGTAGAGAAAGGATGCATGCAATCAGAGTTGTGGCCACGACGGAGTATATAGGAATCGATGTCCTCGCGCTAATCTGTCGTCGTGTTAGTCAACTTCCTTCGAACTGGTTATTGCAGCACCTTACTTTGCTCAACATGCGCCACCCAGGGAGCCCTTTGTCCCGTGAGAATGCCCAAAAGACTCGGGATGAGGACGCCAGCAGCCCAACAGTGGCGCTAGTAGCTAGTACCATCACGAGTGACGCCATCGCAGCTGCCCCGGATGTCGAGTTGACGGCGTGCATGAATATAGCCATGAAGGGATACGCTGGGTTCTCCGCAAGTGCTTGGTCAATGTTTCCGGCCCGGAAAAGGATAGTGAGAACCATAGCAAAACCAAGGGATCCATTAATCATGATACCAGTCATAATAGATCGAGGTACGACGACGGCGGCATTCTGGATCTCTTCGCTCATCTGCCAGAAGTCAGTTCATGACCTATGTACCGGAAGTTGGTTTACGAACATGGATGGGCCCGTCACCCCCTATTTGTGAGCGTCAGTGCTTGTTTCAGCAATTCCTATATGATAGACTCACCAACGAAAGCGAAGACATTGCCCATGATCCCGATGCAGAAGGACAGCCCCTGTGTATTCCATCCTCCAAGATTCATGAAGGTCGTGAAGACCTCTGTTGTATCACTCTTTGGTCCTAATATGAGCAGTGGTATCATTATGCCGAAAAATCCTAGAATATGAAGGACTAGCAGCATTCCTTCAAACTTCGGTAGTATCCAGCCAGCTGACACATTAATGATGACACAGAAGACCATGACAGCCCAGTATAGTAAAGTTCCGTGCCAATTCTCGGGGACGTAGGTGGGTCGAGTGAGGACGAGAAGCCCTTGTACCAAAGTTCCGGTAAGGTATGCACCCGAGCCGACAGATGCTTGCCAGCCGCACAACGTGAGCCATCCTAATTCGAAACTGGTTACATTTTTTTAGTCGTGTTCAAGTAACGGAGCCCTTACCCGCAACGTAACTGAGTACTTTTCGCAAGTAGCGTGGTGCCAGCATGGAAACCCAGTGGTATTGTCCTCCAGACGTAGGCGCCCTATTGGGGTCTTTTTAGGTTTCGACTTTGATAAAGTCACAATCGGTTCTCTTACATCGATACTAGCTCAGAGAGCACAATGAAGCTCGATATGGTTCCTAGCCAGACAACGAGATATCCGTAGACGACACCTCTAGGACCTCCACTTCGAATCCATTAGAGGTGTTTCAGTCTCAATAATTCCTCACAACTCACTTTTGAAACCCGACAAGAAATAGGCTGTAATGAAGTTAGCTGGATTTTTCACGAAAAATTGATGGAGCGCAACTAACATCAATGATCCTTCCCAAGTAATCAACACCGTGCAGCTGAAACCGAGAACCGAAAGGAAACCGAATCTTCTCTAGAAGCCTTTCGTGAGTATAGAGAACTTATTAGTCCTCAATAGATACTCACCTTTAGAACAGCCTTTTTCCCTAGCCGTCCTAGGGCCGCATCGTCACTCTCCAATGCCTCGGATTTGACACGAATCTCCTGTAACTCGACATCTGCATCCTTAGGTTGGAACACCATCGTACCTCCAGCGACTTGAGTAGTAGACTCGGACATTGAACCCTCAGACGAGAAGTCAGTAGAAAAAAAGAATAATGATGAGGTGTGTCTCAGCTGCATGAGGCACAGTCGGGAGCATTGCGCACCTCGGTGTCCATTTAGTGGAGAATAAATTAACACAAAGCTAACTCGTTACACCCCAGCGAAAACAATACAATTCGATATCAGCCTTGCATATCCGCTGCATAATAGTGTGGCACCGAGTTAATTGCTTGTCTGCATACGAGAGAAGAGCAAATGCAACCACCTTGTCGGGTACACAACTCATAGTAGCTTTGCATGACACGGCACGGCACGGCACAGACAGTATAATAGCATTGCTTAGGGTTAAAATATTCTATAGCAACAAGATTATTTGTACAAGACTTCGAGTCGGCCCATTAGGTAAGATGATCCATAGCAATCTACCACAACTCTAGATCGGGGTAATCAACTATCCGATAAGTTATAAGGCTGTAAAGTTTTTTAAGATAGGACTCACTTGTTATCAACTTCTTACAAGAAACTGCGCTGTCATAGTAGGTAGGAGATTAGGTGTCATTTAATTGTTCCAGGCGATAATTGACTACTAGGTCCAATCCTTCATGTCAATATTCATCACGGCCGCCAACAATCTCATCGCTCAACTCGCCTCCAACTGCAATTCCAATAAGCGTAGATAGTCATGGAAGGATTTCGTCAGTGAGCCGAAGATCAGCCCTGACAAGAGTCTTTTGAGATATTTAAGGCTGGGGGTTACATCAATGTCTTGGCTAACCTCTTGTGCGTCTCGTTTTACCCTTCGCTGTCACCGTCACTTGATGCTACCTAACAAGACGGCAAATGATGGTTGACGCTTAACCATCGAAGGCAGCTCAGTTGAGATGGAAATTTCTGCAGTAGTTGGATTGCGTGCTATCTAGCCACTCACTATATTGGAACGGTCAATCTCTCAATATAGAGCCTAACATTTTTGATGCGAATACGTGCTATGAGGAGATCATGATTGAAAGTTCACGGAATAGCTTAAAAGCGTGCGTAGTCATTGCTCCCATGGTCTCACCGTCTTGCCAGCTTCGATGTAGCCTTCCTTCGGCAGCCAATATGTCCAGAAAACAATCTCTCCAAAATGCTCCTCCATTTTTTCCCATTTCTCATCTGGATTCTCCGTCCTCGGTACAAGAGGGTTTTTCTGCACCAACTCAAACCCGAGTTTCTCGTACAAAGGTCTTCCAAATGGAGTCGCGTTGAGCCAGAATTCTATACCAAGGCTCTTTGCTGTATCAATGCCCCATTGCACCAGCATCGCTCCGATACCTTTGCGACGGTATTCAGGGAGAGTGAAGAGGATGTTCAGAACTGTGTTTGTATTAGGCTTTTTCCCCAGTGTACTGTAAATGTGAATGGCCAAAACTACGTACAGACTTGAGGCCTTGTAGCGTATTTCATTCGAGGGCCATCCATCTGACTTATTGCTTGGCTAGCGAAGTCTCGAGTGCTGTCATTTGGGTACCAGTCGACGAACTCTTCTTCCGCATGAGCGAATGGATTCTCCTTGTACACTTTGTACCATGCTCCACCCACGATCTTGCCTGTAGATGTATCTTCGACCTTGAGCCATCGCGCATGTGGGTCGTTATGGTGCCATTCTAAAAAGCGTGCAGTGGACTCTTTCAGCGAGGCTTCTCGTCCGGTCTCGTAAATGGGGCAGAAGAGTCGGAAAAATGGCTGAAACGGATCTTCGTGCGCTAACCATAGGCAGGACATGAACTCGTCGAAGTCAACATCGAGGTCCACGTCTGAGAGCTTGAAAGTCATAATTGGTCGTTGGAGGATTTGGAGATAGGAGCCCGAGTGTCAAGGTTCGGGTAGATGGTTGAGAGTGAGGAAGAAGAAAGGGTTGGCGAGCTGCGTCCAATCTGGAAGCGTTAAATTTAGGAACAAAGTGAAAGTTTTAAGTTTTGCCGGAAAAGCTACGGCACGGCAAATAGATGATTTGCGTGTTATCTCTGGCCCAAAGCTCTGGTTGGCCTATGTGTCACATGCAACATCTCTTGGCAGAGCAGTTGTATACAAGTACCAACACCCTATCAGGTAGGTATCACAATTACACATCGATAAGGTCTAGAACTTATAGGGACATCAATGCTTGTCACAATTTACCAAGTGCATACAGGAAACCCCCTCAGTCCGATTGGCAGCTGAATAATTTCCTTCTACCTGTAATCCTTAACGCCACTTCCTTATACATTCCATTTTCCATCAAATAGCAGCTGCAAATAAGCCTCTGCGGTTAAGATAATTAATTTTTCCAAACTTTATGGACCAAGTTACTGTCTCTGATTTCAACCGGACGCCTGTAGTCCAAATAGTTATTTGGTTATGTCTTGTGACTAGCGTGTTAGCCTTTGTTACTCGCGTTGGCATAAAGGCCTACACATCAAGAGTCTTTGATCTGGAAACGGTGCTCGCCTTCTTATCATTGGTATATACTCAGCCATCTGTAGGTTATTCCTCAAGCTTATGCTAGTGTTAGGTTTTTGGCGTTGCGCAATCCATCGCAGTATTAGCACAGGCGGCGAATGGGTTCGGGAAACCCTACGAGTCTCTCCAAGATAATCAATACAAAGCTATGTTAAAGGCAAGTGATAAATAGGCCCCATATCTGTGTCTTTTCATTATTAAACCGTCGTAGAGCAAATATGCAGCTACCATTCTCTTCTTCTTTGCGATCGCATTTTCGAAGTTTGCTATCGTTGCATTCATTCACGACTTGACACCCAAGAAATCGGATCGTTACGTGAACTATAGTCTTGGGGTATTCACAGTGCTATGGTTTCTTGTGTCCATTTTCGTTTCAGTATTCCAATGTAAACCGCAGCATACTTGGGATCTATCTTCAAACCAATGTATCAACCTTGTAAGTTGACTGGGTATGATGGAACTCGAATTGGGCTGTAAGCTGAATCTAGAACAGGTGGCTTTCTGGGACGCGACAACAATTATGAACATGATCTCTGAAATGGCCATTGTCGCCTTGGAGATAAGCATTATGATCCCACTTCAAATACCGGTATCAAAAAAGGTCTCTATAACAGGCCTTTTTGCAAGTCGACTACTGTATGTGCTTTCACGGAAATACCTAGGGGCCAAAGGAGCGCTGACAGAATGGCAGTGTTGCAATAGCTGCTGCAATCCAGCTCTGCTACTTTCACAGGGATAGTTCAAGCTCCCTCCGAAAAGATTTCGCGCTCGGTTACTGGCAATCGACCATCTGTAATCAAATTGTACTATGTCTCGCAATCGTTACAACGTCTCTACCCTATGCCAAGATATTCATGGAGAGTTTCGAATCTGGGCTGATCAGGGTCGACGAACTGCGTCGGAAAGGAGAGCATTCTACAAAGGGTACGGATGACAGTGAGAGAGGATACAAACTTCTTGATGTCCCCCGCAATCCGCAGCAACACCCCCGCAACGGGCAGCATAAGGGAATCAGCAGGACAAAGACTTATACTATTGAGACGATTGGAGCCTAACGTGGATGTACAGTATGATTGTACCGAAATTATTCCTATGCTATGGTATCCTTAAATTCAAACTTCTACTTTGCTCTCGTTCATGCAAGTTGCAATAAACGAGAATCTTCACTACAAAATCCTAGAGTTCGGTTTTCTCACCAGAGTCTGGAAAAATAGAATATCCAAATGCAAAAAAAATTAACGCTCGGGTTGAGATAATGCTCAAGTCATCTCGCTAGTTCGCGCGGTTGAATGCCTGCCGCCTTGTGTACTCCCAACTGAATGGTTACCCCACTTCCCGTGTTGAGTCACGCATGTATGCAAACAATTAACTCCGCCCCACGCCATAAAGTAACGGACATTCTACCCCTACACCGTGCCGTTCTACCGTCCTTGCTATGACGTGCCATTCTATCGACTTTACCATGCCGTGCCATTCTACTGTCCTTGCCGTGCTGTGCCATTCTACCCTACGCCGTGCCATTCTACCCCCTGTGCTGTATCATTCTACCCCCTGTGCTGTGCCATTCTACCCCTTGTGCTGTGCCATTCTATCCATTGTGCTGTGCCATTCTACCCCTTGTGCTGTGCCATTCTACTCCCTGTGTTGTACCATTCAACTCTCTGAGCTGTACCATTCTTACTCCCATGTTGAATCCAACAGCACTGTCCCCACCTGATCACCTTACTCCGTGACTCTTACCAGGTAAATCAAGGCTAATGTGTTATGACGAGCGCAGTCGTCACTATCGTGGATGTGGGGAGGCAATGAGGATAAATTGGCTCTATGTCAGTTACACTAAGATGGAGAGAGAAGAAGTACAGAGGGAGAGTGATCCTATATACAGTGGGTACGGTCCGGGCGCAGGCCAGCTGAGCATGTCCTGAGTGTGGCGTGGCGTGGCTGGCACACGTTGTATGACGTGGTTAAGCTGAACGTGCGCCACTGTTACATTAACCCCCCTCTAAAAGAGGCCCGTCCCCGAGCCTTGCCATCCTCATCTGTTGCCTCCAAGCCCTCTTCTGCTTTGTATGTTTTCAGCCAAGCTTCTAATTGAGCTGGTGGTTTTGCCTTGTGCGGAGCTCTTATGAAGCCACAGCATTGTACCATATCAGATCTGGGTCATGGGATACCCATGAGGCCTTGTATTGCAGCTAGCCATGAAACAGATGGCTGTCTAGAATCTCGTGCGTAGCCCATTCTGGGTGGCCGTTGATCTCAATTGCAGGCTCCTCTGGTTTAGTTAAGGCCTTTCGTAGGCGGTCTGCATGGAACACATTGTGCATGCCATATAGGGCGGTAGGCTGAGGTGGTAGGAGTGTCCTTTTATCCCTACAATAGGATAGGGTCTACATCTGTTAATCAAGCTTCTAGCTAGAACAGCTAGAGGTAAATCCTTTGGGTGTGATGTACACCTTGTCTCCCACAACAAAGTCAGCTCTTAACGCTTTTGGTTGGCTTGATGCACCTGTCGTTTCTAAGTCTAAGCAATCCCTTGCTAGGCTATCTCTGTGGCTAGTTTTACAGCATTATGGTAGGCTTTAGTGTATCTTCAAGCCTCTTTGCGCGACATCTGCTCCTAATAGACAGTAGAATATTTCCTTGCGCGTCCTTCTCGGTCCTAGTAATAGGTAGGCTAATGGCTAAACTTAATCTTAAGCGGCAATAAGGCTGTAGTAGTCTTATACATGTCACGGAGTGACACTGTCAAGGGTATTGTATTCTACAATACCTCCCGAACGATGAGCCTGACAAGTACTGTGCTCTGCGACACAGTACCCTACGAACGGCGAGCTCGGCAACTAACCAATCTAACTTAAAATTTACAACCGAGCCGTAATCGGGCTCAGCCTACGCACGAACCATGCAGAGTACTTATTGAACGTGAAGGGCCTCTGGTTGAGCTTTTTACGCAACGTCTTGTTTATAAGCCTTACCACACATGTGATTGTATCCGTAGTCACTGATATCGAATTGAGTCCCGATCATAAACTACTCATAGCCTCTCGTGACAGTACGGCAAAATTGTTTGTGCCTAGTCCATTATGCATAGCAGCATGTCTTACTAGTTTTCCTAGTAGTAGTTGATAAATAGACGCAGGCGCTAATTAATATACTAGTTCAGCATAGGGAGGACCATTCCCTTTCATGATACACCGGTCCCTTGACCCGAAGTCACGGGATATCCCAGGAAAACTGAGGAACACCAAGGCACGAGACACTATGAGACATCCTATAGAATCTCACGATATCCTATACTTTAAGATTCCCTAGCATTCTGGGGAACCTTGAGACGCACAGATATATGGATCGCACAAGATGCCCAACAGTGACACCAAAATCCCACATTTTTCAATAGGTTTGTAACTCCACCAAAATAGCTCCAATCAACGACGCGTTGGCTAAGCTATAATTGCTAGAATCTAGAGAAACACCTAATATTACTCAGGCGGCTGATAAATATGGGTGCAATTAGTCAACGCTGTCAAAGCGCTGGCGGGGTGTTCAAGGCTTAACGGCACACAAGCTCAAAAATCAACAACTTCTCAACAACACGCAAGAACAAGAGCTTCTCCAATATATTGATACCCTTAATTCACGAGAGCTACCTTCTATACAACAAATGATACACAATTTTGTGTCTGATATTGCCAAAAGGCCTGCTGACAAACACTGGGTTGATTGATTTATCTAGGCGCCACAACATTAGCTTTCTATTGCGATGGGCATCTGGGATGAATACACAGAGAAAAAGAGCTAATTCTGCCTCCAAATACTTATTATATTCAGTACAATGTGGATTGTGACGGGGCCTTCGTCAAGCCTGCCGGGCGCTCGGGGAGACCAGTTCCTTTAAAAGCGAGTTACTGCACTACATTGAATGCTGTTATAGCTTTCAATGCCTGGTCTTTTGCTAGCGTGGTGGGACAGTCTAGTGCGCTATTCCAATCCATATCGAACGGGTTTGTAAAACGTTCAGACTACCTTGTGTCTGAAAATCATTTCGGCTGCCTAAGGGCAGCGTGGCCAACGTACCGTAGTACGCCGTACAATTACGGACCGTAATGGTGAATTGCTCCGTACGTACGTAACAGCCATATGAGCCGTACCGTAGCCGTATTTGTATATAATTTGACCCGTAATTACGGCTGTACGGCCGCCTTCTTTAGTGGTATTTTGGCTGTTTCGGCAGCTGATTTTGATGTAGCACAACACCTGAATCAATCACTAAGCGTCGCAGGCTATATTGCCTTAAGTGTTTRGCTGAAYCCAACGCAGTARCTTATTAACCTTTGCATACAAAATAGAGCAATACTTACCATCTTAGGCTTTGCAATCATCTCAAGCTTTAGCCGCGTATACGCCCTATTATACTGCCACGCTGAGGAGAGCTTTTGAAGCTTCTACTAGCCGCCTGCTGTTACTAGAGCTATCTTAGCTATCTTAATCGTGTGAGAGTACTCAAGGCGTTTTTTTTTAGCAATTTTATGAGGCATGGTGTGACAATATTATACATCGCCAGCCCCTGAAGGCCCTCGGGCAGGCTACGGACCAGTCACGGGTCCTCGAAAGAATCACGTGACTAAGACAGGGTCACGTGACCTCACAGGAGTATATAACCTTCTCAACGTTCCTGAGTCAACCTCAAAGATTTATCTCAATACAATCGTACACCTATATTCAAGCTCCCTACTTAAGAAACTCCTCAAACAAAGCTCAACACCAAGAAACAATCACCAATTATCTAATTTGGAAGTGCTATACGCTCCGTAGCATGCCCTGGATGCCCTGCTACGGTTACGGACCGTAATCCACCTTTTTTGGCGGTCGCCGTACGTACGTAACCACCATACAAGCCGTACCGTACAGCGACAAGGACCTCCCGTACCGTACTACGCTACGTTGACTACGCTGCCTAAGGGTGGTCGGAAGGAGATGAAGCTGGTGCATCCGAAAGCAATAAACAAGGATCGTGCATTAGCGCAGGGAGTTCAGCTAAGCAATTAGCGTGGCTGTAACCTGCTATCATTAAATGGAGTGGGGGCCAGTAGAAGAGAAAAGACTACCGCCTTCTCTCGAAGTCGTTTAAGGATACCAATTCCGGTTAGTTAGTAAGCAACCTTGATATGCACGAGTTTACCAATTTGGCAAATTGATATGATGGGTCGCTTCGATTGGCTAGCTGGTAACAGGTCACTAAGCTTTTATTGTAGTATCGGGATATTGGTTATTGTCAAAATTAACGTCAAAAGATCTCCAATGATCTTTCTCTATGGAACACACATCGCCGATGTCCAAATTTACCCCCAAGAACACCGATTTCCAGAAGCATACGAAGCCATTCTGGTCAACTTATGGAAGAAAACATCATTTCCATTTCCCAAAAGTGGTCAAAACGTAGTACGCATTAGTTGTTTACATTATTTGCATTCTGTCTGTTTTGGTGGGCTGCCATAGCTTGGGCAACCTCAGCCCCATACTAGAGAAGTTAAACGTCAGTGGTTCCCTTTCTAGAAATCTGTTCATTTTCTCACATACAGTATTGTTGATTGTCGTTATGACTGCATTTTCAGTGGTACCGAGAACTACTCCCGCAATAAATCCGCCAATGTTAAGATTGTTATCTCCCATATTCACATCGCCAATATTAACCACGGTCTGCCCTTCTTTCTATTTTACATGTCAGCAAATAAATCTCGTATAAGTGAGGTAGTGGTGCACTCACCGTGAGCTCAGCACTGCTCTTTTTAAAGTTTGCGATCATCTCGTTGATCTTCCCAGTGACGAGCTTGTACCCGGCCTGATCCACACTGTGGAATCGGCACATGCCAACATGGTCCGCATTAATTCCAACCTCTTTATACCCGGCCAATGTCGCAGAAGCCGCCGTAACAATATGCCCAAGATCCTTCTTGACCTTGAGAATTGACTTCTTCGTCTTGATCTCCTCGAAGAAACATGCAACTTGAATCGGCTTCAGCTCCTTCGATGTCGCTCGACTCTGCACCAAGAGTTGGAATCGTATGCTAATCTGTTGGAGCTTTTCGGAGCGCTTGTTGAGGTCTTGGATCGTGAGGTCATTGGTATCGCCGCCGACCCAGTCGAGCACTCGACGTGCTGTTTCGGCCCAGGGCGCCTTATCTGAGCCTTTGAAGGGGGTTCCGAGGAATATGGTACCATAAGTATGATCGACAACTTTCTGACCCTGCGCATCGTCGTCGTATTTGCTTGCGAGGGCGTTAGCGACAACAAGACCTCCGAGAGAGTGAGCGACGAAGATTATTGGGCGCGTAGACTGTTTTGGAAAAGTGTTCAGCTTTCAATCACATTAGTTCTTAGGTAGGGAGCAAGGGCAGTGCTCACGGTGTTGTCGTGACTCCGGAAGTTACCAAGCTTAAGGATTAAGCCTGTCGAGTGATGATCGATACTCGTGTGGGGAATTTGTTTGGGGAGAACTGGATAGAATGTTGCGAACTCGGTGTGATAACCAAAACTGAAGATCCGAGCGTTCTTTATTGTCTGGGGAAGAAGTTCTGCGGGCCAAAAGATTTTGTCATCCCTGTCTTGCGGGTCTTCTGCAACCCAGGTGTCTCTCGGATGACCCCGAAGTCCGTGAACGAAGACGATGCTAATGTACGTGAATAAGTAAGGAAGTCATGGATAACATATCTCTTACTCTACTACTGGTCTGAGTCCTCCATCAGCGAGTTTGTTCAAATCGTCCGAAACAATGTTGAGATCCATCATTTGCAGTCAAGAATTTAGAGAAACCAAGCTATCGATTTTGGCTATTGAAGCATACAAGCTTACAAACAGAGTGATGGGGAAGGCAGAAACCTAAATATTCGAAGAGTTTGAGCAATCGACCTGATCTGGGTCGTTAGAGCCTATAATTCAACCTTCATCCACTTTGCCTGCAACTGGTACGTACGTCAATGCATGCAAGTAAGCATTGTACGATGATAAGAAGCGGTAGCTGCAGTCATCACCCACTTAGGATAGAATATGAAATGTGTGTTGCCTTTGGCGTTCATGGCCATGTCGTTCTAAGCGGGCCGGTCCTCGATATAGCCATTAGAGTGGGGCCGTGTATAGCTGGGTTAAGCGAGTTTAGGTCTTGACTTCAGCTAATGCGACTCTGTGATGGGACAGCTGAACATCCTAGGCTGCTATTCGTCATCAGTGGCTGGGAGAATACGAATGCTCATTCTTTACCCTGGTTTAATAGAGGGGTCAAAATCATTCATTTGCTACCACGTCTATGCGCACTTTACATCAGCAGTGATATTTGCCTCAAGTCTTTGACGTGCTCAGCATTCGGCTCGCCTAACCTCAAATTACTTCAATGTAATTTGCGCTGATGATTCGAACAGCAATTCATTCCTGAAGGCTGTCAATCCTCTTACTACTTTACAATCTTCAGTGATACCATGGATCCATTGAGTGCCTATCCACCAGGAATTCCTGTCACCCCGGAGGCATATGGTTGTGGAGGACAGCCTCGCCCCACTAGACAGTCCCGCGAAGCCAGTTACAATCAGCAAGTTTCAAAAAGTCCAAATACTCAACAGGGCGGGGTGGGATACACCAATACAAGCAATGTGGGAGGTGCGGTCTCCGGCATCACACAGGCGAGTGGACGCAACTCTCGCGTTAGTATGTTTGCTCCTGTACCCAATATCTCAGCAAATTTCAACTAACTGAGGTCGAAGCCACCATATTGAACAACAACCATTACGGAAGCAGTGAGCAGGTGCCCAGCTAATACTGTCGTCATAATTTCTGACGCTCCATAGATGGCACACGCTTGAAACCTCGCGAAATCGTTCGTTTATACTCTGCGAAGAATCTTCCGCATTTTAGAAAGAGGACAGAAGAATTTAATGTCATAAACAGCGCTCTGAAAAGGGCCACAGATAACGACGCGCCATCATGTTGCGCTATATGGGGAATGGTTGGAATAGGAAAGACCTGGCTTGCACATCGATATCTCGAGCTGAACTCCAACAACCTCTGTGCAATTTTGCTGAAGGCTTCTACTTCAACAACTTTGGCTATGTCAATAAATGAGGCGCTGAAAAAGATTTATGACAATCAAGACGATATTGCACTGAAACCTGGGATTCAAAAATTGAAAGAGTGGCTGGAAGACATAGGCCTCGAACAGTCTAAGTGCAAGGGTTGGGTACTTGTCCTGGACGATGTGCGGGATGCTACAATGCAAGATACTAAGGATATCGTTCCCGCGAAAGCTAAAGACGGCAGAGTGTTGATAACAACGAGATCAAGGCTCATAGCTGAGGATCTCACGTGGTTTCTCCTACCTGGTGTCAGAGACTTATGCTATGAGATCAAGCTTCCTGATATCGTCTGGGCAACAAGTGTTTTCTCCGGCTTTTATGACAAACCGCTAAAAGACCACGAGAAGAAACTGATTCCGGATATCATTCAAGCGATTGGTAGGCTCCCTTTGGCAGTAGAAATTGCTGCCAATAAAGCTAGGCGGGTGGGCATAGAAACAGTGTGGAAGGAACGAATTAATGTAAGGAGTATCAATTTACTTCGCAAGTCGTAGTGAGTCCACAACGCTAAAATGCAGTAAGGCACTCAACTGGGAGACCACGATCACGCACTACAATGACCATCCCCGATTTCTGGAAAAAATGATTCTAAAGCGCGCATTCGACTTCCTGTTAGACTTCCACAAATTACCCAAGGGCAACGAAGCGGCCATCTGCGGAGATTTATCTTTTCTCGATCCAACTTGCATCAGCATCAGCCTTTTGGAACAACCTCTCACGATCTGGCAAACTGTCCCACAAAAGATGAGTTCTTGGTTTACTTACCAGTCTCAACCAGAGCTTTTGTCCGCCAGGGAAATAGTAAAACATACAATCGACAGGCTCGAAAGATTGTCTCTTTTGACTCAGGGCTCGAATGGAAAAGACATTTGGATTCACTCTCTTGTTCAAATGATGATGAGGAGGGATCTATACAGTGGGCGCATATCCGACAAACACATCAACGGTGTGGTCGAAAGATTGCAGATCGCATTCAACTTCGACAGAAAACATACCGAAATTCCACAAGATCTCATTGAAGTGGAGGAAATATTACGGCATGTGGGAGCTATGCTGGCATGCATTTACGACTTGAAACAATCGCGCCTTGAGAAACATGTGCCTAGATTGTTGAAGTTCAGAGAGACAATTATTCAATCCTTTCTTAATACCGGAGAATTCAAGAGGGCGTCAAAGGCTGCGAAAGATGCGTACGAAATGAGTAAACGCCAACATGGGGAAAATCACATTGATACTCTGAGTGCTTCAAGAATGTATGTGGAATCGCTACGGTGCTTGGGACAGTATGACGACGCTGAAAAACGCTGCGCCAAAGCAGTTGAATGTGCTGAACGAATGATCAAAGGATCAGTGTCTCGAAGCTCTCCGGAAAGCAGAATTTGGCTCGAGTGCAAAGAAGACCGTGCTGTACTGCTGCAATGTCAAGGGAAATACCAGGATGCTCTCGAAGAACTGCAAGAGGTGGAACAAGTCAAGGACAACATGTTCGGGGACACTCGCAATGACGCTCGCCAACGCTGTTATAAAGATCTCTCCTCTATTTACCGACTTTGTGGAAAGTATGAGATTGCCAGAGATTACGGTAGCAAAGTGTTGAACAATTTGACAAGGGGTGATTGCTACGGGTTAGCACTCCAGAAGCTTGGGCGTAGTGTTGAGGCCAGTAAGGAAATTGACCAACTATTCAAGGAACGGAAAAGAGTACTTGGCAAAGATCATGTTATGACGATCAGCAGCCTGCACAGTTGCGCATCAGTGTTACTTGACCAAGGCATATACACCAAAGCAGGGATATACGCCCACAAAGCTTGGGAACGGAGGCGCGAACTGTTTGGCGAAAAACATCCGCAAACACTGGCCAGCCAATCTGTCCTTGCTCAAATACACCTTCACACGTGTCAAGGTAGGTTCGGAGACGTCAAAGATGAGGCACACAAAATTTTCTCTCTGCAAAAAGCGATCCTTGGAAAGGAACATCCAGAAACACTTACCACGCACACTACACTAGCTAAGGTTGAGATGTACTTGGGCCACAATACCAGAGCGATGCTTCTGTGCGAATCAATATATGAGTCAAGGAGCCGTATTCTTGGTCCTAACCACCCAGATACTCTTGAAGTTCGCTGTCTCCGTGCCTGCATCATGGCACTATCGGGTAGCTTCTCGAAATCGGAGCAAGAGCATACAGCGATACACGTCGAACAAATCAAGTCACTTGGAGAGACACATCCCAGCACTCTGGCTACAGCAAGCGCAATTGCATGGAATTGGTTCCAACTTGGACGCTATCCTGATGCATCGGAAACGGCCTTCACAGCAATGATTTTGCAAGAAGAATTGCTGGGAAAAAACCATCCAGCGACGTTACGTTCCGCCTCTTTATATGCTGTTATTTTGCGACATCAGGGGCTGTACAAAGAGGCGGAATCGCTCAGCAGAAAAGCTTGTCGCGCACGCCATGCAGTTTTGGGCAACCGCCACCCTGACTACCTGGATTCTCTTGACAGCTTTGCCTTAGCACATCATCACATGGGTCACCATAAGTACGCTCAAGAACTATGCGAAAAAGTACTGGCTCGACGGCGAATGGTTCTAGGTTCTCATCACCCAGACACACTGGATAGTATCGACAGCTACGCGTTCATGCTAATAGATCTCAATAAAGATGCGGCCGCGGATATACGTTATTCACTAGAATCAAGAAAACGACTCCCTGTAGACCATCCCAAGCGACTGCTGAGTCGCTACAACTTCGTTTGGGCCCTCTGTCACGAGCAAAGGTACGCAAGAGCAGAAAGGATCAGCAAAGAGATACTAGAGATGAGGAAAGCGAGATTGCGGTACAATCATCCGGACACACTGTCAAGCATGCAACAGGTGGCATTGATCCATCTGTATACCGGAAATTTGTCAGAGGCAGGGGAAATATTTCGGAAGGCGTTCGAAAGCAGGCAGGTCCTGCTAGGTATCGATCATCGAAAAACACTTTCCAGTCTCAGCTACTACTGCCTGATATATGAAAAGAGCCACGGAAGTGAGAAGACCCGTGAATTCCTCACGAAGCAGTTGGGTGGTAAACCAACAGGTCCGGCAAGTTTGGTTAATATCACACGCCAGTCTCAAAAGTACCGGATATTTTCAGAGGACATCAGAGATGGTGTTATGGAACGATGGGAAGGGTTTAAGAAGACTTGTCTCGAGGAGGTGATGGCTGGAAAACTGTCCGATGAATACAAACAAATCGAGGTAGCTAAAGACAGCTTGAAGAATGGCTTGGGACAGAAGGCGGAAACAGAATTGGAAGGTCTGCCGAAATATCCCGAGGTCCAAGCTCTTAGGAGAATTGCCGTATTATTGTCAAAGGTGGACACCGCAGTTTAGTGTATATCCTGTTCCTTAGTTTGCATGCACATATATCCGCCAAATAGCAGTTTGGGCTGACAAAAGCTGTCGTCCCCACAAATGATCAAAAGGGTCGTATCTCGCCAATTACTTCTAAGTGCCTATGCGGACTCTACGTGAAAGACGCGGTTATATTGTAGACTCGGAGCGTCGCAAGAGCTATGCCTGCGGATGTTACGGGTACCCTTGCTCCAACTGCGAAAAGAAAAGATACCAAAGGCAAATATATAATACACTGAAATACAAATTCCGAAATGCACGCCCAGAAGACAGAATATTCGATTAAATGCAATGCTAATATACCCGTCAACTAGATCAAGGAGATCTCAACGCCGAAATCCTGAACCAGAAACTCGAGAGGTTGAGAGTAAAGAGGCATGCGGTCAAGTAGGTATCGGATCCTTTCACCTTATTATCTGTGGCAGAGACGGCACGGATGCGGTATATTGTGATGCAAGCAACCCCTATATGATGACATAGGGCACTGATAACCACCGGGTTGCTGATACGGCATACCCTGCTGTGCTGAGCTAACATACAGCATCCCTAGCTGTTCTGTGACTAGATGTCTACTGTCTGTGAAGGCTCAAGTAACGAGCTGGTTGTGGCTGAGGATGGTTGAGACGGTGGCCGCACAGGCAGCTAGATGACCTTCAACATTGTCTAATGCAAGTTGCGCGATTCGTTGGAGGAAAGCGTTGCCGGCCTACTGATTGCTAGCACTCGTGATCTGCTGCTCGCGTGCGAGAGTGAAATACCTCTTTGTGAAGAAACTTCAAGCGCCGCAGTTGCACGATAGAGTTCATGCGACAGGCAGTGCGCTCTTCATTCATGCGTTCGAGTTCTTTGATCTTGCCATCCTTCGCCGTGATTTGCTTCTCTAGCGCCTCTATCTTATCCTCCTGTTTCTGTTGCTTGTCTTCTAGTGCCCATATGCGCGCGGCAAATCCGGTGGGCGCGATATAGGCGGGCTGAGTAGTTGGCGTCATGGAAGCTCGTCGATCCGTTAGGAGCAAAGTAGGCTATACAGTCGGAGAGGTTGCGGTCGATTCGGGCATGGAGGCGGTGCTGTTGTGGTAATTGGAGAGTGCGAGGGAGCGGGCGTAGTGTGCGAGAGCGCAGCATGGTCGCACCGAGCACTTACGGACTGACATTAGATACGTCAAGATTGATCGATTCGCGAAACGCGTTAAGTGCACGAAGAAGCGAGTGAATGCCGTGACATATTTCGCGCCGTCTTGTGATGTAACTTCTGACTATGGGCAATGCAAGTAAACGAAGCTTTAATTAGTGACGCGGCTACCTCTTAGTATTTGAGCAGAAGCTGGGTTTCTAGCGACGAAATAATGAATTTTTGCTACAAGGCCATTCTGAAATTTCATGTGTCAAGAAGCTAGATAGGTGTTTATCGGTGCTTCACGAAAGTTGTGCCCTGCTTAACTTGGCCGCCCTATACTAGGAAGATGGGTGTATGCGTAGCGTGGAGAGGCCGGAAAGAGACCTTGGGGAAGTGTGTGGACTTACAAGATGCGTTTATTAAGTATACCAATGAGTTCCCTCTCTGAGGCCGCCAAATAGTTAGCAGATTAACATCCCTCCCTAGGTCACCGGACACACCGTGTAACCGGACAAGTTTACCTCTTAGACGTAGTAAAATTTTCCCTTGCGCATCTTTTCGCTTAATTGTGTTCTAGAAATTAGCTCATAATAGAAAATTACCGCACACCACTCTTTCTCAAAGAAAACTAGTTGTCCTTTAGTATTAGTGTAAGGGGATAGAAGAGGCTCAAATAATAAGCATTATAATCCTATCTAGCGACAGAAGGAAGCATGAAGAAGAACAAAGGGCAGAGGCCGGCGGGGTTTATAAGGTCCTGCCAAGGCTTCGTACGAAGGATCCGAGGATCCACATAACCAGGGCCCAGCCCTTTACAATTAGCTAATATTATACTCTTCACTATGCAGCTGTTAAATCCCCTAAATCTAGGTATTAAGCAGTTAGGGTGTAGAGCCTCCTGTATTGGCGCAGGTTATCAGAACTATCTGATTCGGGTGCGAATCACTACCGAAGGCATATGGGAGTGCGTGAGTGATAACGAATACACAAGATTGAATTGATACCTATAGGCCTGGTACGAAAGGATATTGAAAAGCTACCTGATCTAACCAGCGAGAAGACTGGCTTATATACATACAGTAAGAGGGATGAGAGATAGCTAAGCCGGAGTACTACAGGTTCGGATAGGAATAGGACCTGTATCAGAGTTGGGTGGGGAGCAGGTCGGTCATGTGATGGAACGATGGTTTGAATCGTTACAGTATGTGTAATGGGACGGAACCTAACGGCTGTCTGTAGCGATTCAAACAATCGTTCCATCACATGACCAAAAGAGTACACCCGACCTGCTCCCTACTCAACTCCGATACAGGTCCTATTCCTATCCGAACCTGTAGTACTCCGGCTTAGCTATCTCTCATCCCTCTTACTGTATATAAGCCAGTCTTCTCGCTAGTTAGATCAGGTAGCTTTTCAATATCCTTTCGTACCGGGCCTATAGGTATCAATTCAATCTTGGGTATTCGTTATCACTCACGCACTCTCATATGCCTTCGGTAGTGATTCGCACCCGAATCAGATAGTTCTGATAACCTGCGCCGTTACACTGTCCTGGTCACGATAGACGGACCACTGGGACCACTGAACAAACAGTACCTCTCAAAGGGAACGAAATATAGATTGTCAAAGAGCTATCTATGAGCGGGATCACCAAAGCAGGTACCTCGGCTATACAAAGAGGGTGGGCTCGTGCGGAGCTAGTGCGGATCAGGGATAGAGATCACTAAGGATCACGGGACGTCTACCAGCTGCGTATACCTAGTAACGGCTCAGCCCGTTACAGTTTTAGCATTAGTTCGCCAGGAAGCCGAGCCTGGTCCCCAGCCCTGCGCGTCATTCGGGCAAGTCTGTCAAGCCTGACGAGCTGTGCGGCTGAAGTATGAGCCGCCCGCAGCTTGAACGTCTTCTCCTTCGAATGCTGCGTGTACACTATCCTCCGCGCGACTCTTCAATGTCACCTGAATCGCTGTCGACGCTGGTGCTTAAATCGCATCGTCACACAGTACAAGACCTGATTCGACGCTGACATCCGTGGGTGAGCCATGCAAGCCTCGCCATTGACCCCACCTGAGCCGGCATTGCTGGTACCCGCTGCGACCACAGTCTCGTCCACCGGTCTGTCTGTACTGTATCAGCCGACACATGTTGAGACAATCGTAGAGTATGTTTGCATCCTTAACCGAGAGCGCATTCTAACGGTCATAGCATCATCTTCGTTCATGGTCTCCAAGGCCATCCGTTTGCGACATGGGCGACTAAGTCTTCACCAGCGTATCCGACGAAGAGCTCGTCCCCGTATCTTCTCCCCCCAAACGTGGAACCTGTCAATCGTGCGCCCACATCTCGAAAGAAGGGGCTATTAAAGTCCCTCTTTAAACGCAAGTCATGGGATGCCTCCAACGGGAGCAGTGCTGGGAGCATATTGTCGGCTCAGGCATCGGTGGAATGGCAGGGCCAGGTCTTTTGGCCAAGGGATCTCTTGCCCAAACAGTGTCCTGAAGCCAGAATAATGACTTGGGGATACGACACGGTCGTCACGCACGGTCTGTCGAAGCCGACCAACAAGAGCAACATCTTTGGTCATGCAAAGGATTTGTTGTACGCTATAGATCGCGAGCGAGCTGAAAGTCGGCCAATCATTTTTGTCTGTCATTCTCTGGGTGGCATTCTCATCAAAGAGGTAGGTATGCCTAAGAATATTTGCGATCAGATCTGACACACCAGGTCCTGCGACGGTCGCAAACTTCTTCAGAAGAGTCAATTCGAGACATACTGGAGAGCACAGCCGCCGTGGTCTTTTTAGGAACGCCGCATCGCGGTAGCGCAGACTTTGCAGCTCTCGGTGATCTGTTTCGGAGAATTGGCAGCGTTATGCTTCGGCTCGATTCGAACGCGACCATTCTGCGAGCGCTCGGGTCAGACAGCCCCGAGCTGGAGCTTTGTCGCGAGTCTTTCATCTCGCAATGGAACAGGTACAATTTCAAGGTCAAAACTTTCCAAGAAGCATTGGGTGTGACCGCGGTCAACGTTGGGCTGTTGAACGAGAAGGTGGGAGCGTCCATCAAACTGCGTTGGCGAAACAAGATAGCAAGCTGACTTTGCACAGGTTGTGCCAGACACTTCGTCGTCGCTCGACGATCCTAGAGAACATGCCGAGACGATTCCAGCGAACCACATGGATATGGCTCGTTTCACGGGCGACGACGACCCCGGTTATCGGAAAGTAGGAGGCGAGCTCAGGCGCATGGTTCAGCAGTTGGCGAAGAATCAGGCTCCAATCAAGCATACCAACAGTAGGTGGACATCGAGGTAATATTGTGCATAACTAACAGTCCCAGATATGCCAAAGCTGAACAACGCCCAAGAAGGTACTTACAAGGAACAATGCTAGACTTGCCAATGCCAGTCTGACGGTATCAGAGTCCCTCCATAGTCTTGCTTACGCCGAACAGGGTATGCGTGAAGCAAGGATCCGCCCCGCTCTTGCGAACACGTGCGAATGGCTTTTCCGGGAAGCACGATTCATCGACTGGGATTTAAACCAGAATACTGAGACCTCTCATGGCATGCTATGGATCAAGGGCAAACCAGGTGCAGGCAAATCGACATTGATGAAGACGGCTCTTCACCGGGCGAGCAGCAGGCATGGCCAAGACACCATCATTGCAAGCTTCTTCTTCAACGCGCGTGGTAACGAAATGGAGAGAGGCCCACACGGATTGTACCGTTCGCTTCTACACCAGATTGCGAGGCAAGACACAGCGATCATGAAGTGGTTCCAGAGCGCGTACAAATCCAAGCGTCTCGCTACGCGGACGAAGTGGAAATGGACTGAGGAAGAACTTGAGGGACTCTTGAGAGACGCGTTTTCAGTCAAGCGGACGAAACCGATCTGCGTCTTCGTTGATGCCCTGGATGAATGTGAGGAAACGAAAGCGCGGGAACTTGTCCTGTACTTTCGCATGCTGACTGACACGGCTTATGCTTCTGGTCAGGTACTGAAAATTTGTCTCTCCAGTCGCCACTATCCAACCATTACGATCGACCGATGCCCCGAGATTGTCGTGGAAGGCTCCAACAATAACGACATTTCAACTTACGTGAAGTCTTCCTTGCACTCGCAGCAGCTAATCCACGGCCCCTCCGTCGCAGATTTGCAGGACTCAATTATTCGGCAAGCTGAGGGCATTTTCTTGTGGGTAGTCTTGGTGGTTGGCATTGTATCTCGATTGTTAGACGAAGGTAAAGGCTCCCTGGAGATTGAGGACGTGTTACACAATGTGCCGCGAGATCTTGATCTGCTCTTCACCAATATCCTGAGAGAAGTAAGAGACGATGAGAAAGAGCGATCGCTGGCACTCATCCGATGGATCTCGTTTGCCCGGGAGAGACTTTCGATTGATTCTGTGTACCTTGCCGTTGTGTTCTCTACCGAGATGCCATATCAGTCGATCGGGCCTTGGCCACAGATCAATGAACATCGAACTCATCCACAGCAGCTGTCGAGACTGATCAGGAACTTGTCAAAGGGGTTGATTGAGGTCTCGTCGAGAGGAGTCCAGTTCATTCACGAAGTGGTTCGAGAATTCTTTGTTCACGGCAACGGTTTGGCCATTTTGGAGAATCGATCAGGGTCGCCCTCTACAGTCCTAGGCCATCTGGCCATCATCAGGGGATGCCTGCACCACGCTTATCTCGAGGAATTAATACCAACTATACGTCCATTGGTTCCGAGCCCGTCTCCAGAGCAGTCCAAGTGGGCATTTGCGAGGTCCAACTGCTACTGGTTTTCTTTCTACCCTGCGCGATATCTGTACAGTCACATCAGCCAACCCGGGTTCACAGAAATAGCTCCCCCCACGTTACAGCAGCTATTGGCGACTATAATGCGTCGCCTCCAGCGCGCATGGCCGCTGCTGGAACTGGGCATGATTGGACACCGCATTGTTCCGTGGAAGCCAGACCAATTCACACTCGTAGAGGAGGCCCTGAACTTGGTGCATCGGCTCATGACCGACCTGCAAAACGCAGACTTCTCTGAGACTCGCAAACCATACGAATCAGACTCGGCATTCTTACGCCGGTGTCTCCAACGATATACGGCGAAGACACCCAAAGAAGAACAAGGCTTCGGCCTGCCAAGCTGGACGGCTTTGCACCGTCGTGCTTGCAATCCCGCGTCAAACCCGTATGTTGATGACATTTCCGAAAGTGATCAAGTTTATACAAGAGATATCCGTGGCCGAACACCCCTCCACATTGCTGCTATACAAGGCAATGTACCCTTCGCTCGGGCCCTCCTTGACAAGGGTGCCAACCCTATCTCGGTCGATGCAGCAGGCTACACTCCACTGCATTTCGCCTCCCGTCTCGGTGACGTCGAGATGTGCAAATTAATTCTTTCACAAAGTCGCATGATGGCAAACATTAGCACAAATGTAGGCCATACGCCACTCCACAGCGCCGCGCTATCCGGCTCTATCCAAGTGGCTCGTCTCCTCCTCGAAGCCGGCCACGCCATCAATGCGCAAACATGCTACGGGCGTACTGCACTCCAGATCGCCGTTGAATGTGGGGACGATAGGTTGGTACGTTATCTGAATGGAGCAGGAGCTATTCCCATGGTAATGGACGATCAGCAAATGACGGCTCTATTGATACAAGAGAATTATGCAAATTGGTTCCTAGGAATGACGATGTCACTGAACCCAAGGATCACTGGGGGCAGCGAGACGAACCCGGTGAAAATGCTGGCGTCAGGGATGGGACATCGGAGTGCAGCATCCATGTCCAGTCTACCAAAGAGCAAAAGCACAACCCTCGTTGGTGATGCAGAATCAGAACATGGGATTATATCACCGTCTCACTCGGAACCTGGGCCAGGAGATTCGCTAGAAGATTCGCTAGAAGTTTTGCCAGTGCTCCGTGCCGCGGATATAGACAAACTACAATTATGTGAACAAATCGCCGAGCAAGACCGGGAGCATAACACTCAATGGACAAGAAAAGAGCCTGAACAGGATATCAACCAAGGAACTTCAACCGCGGAACGACACGGCCAATCAAATTGGCCATGTGTGGAATGGCGCGAACAGATCGCCAGAGAGGACTGGGAAGAACACACGCGGAAGAATGACACCCATCCCCAAATGCAGAGGGAACGGGATATCCAGATCCAATCAACCATATATTCGTACCTGCAAGACCGTTCCTCCCTCAATTCACAGTCGTCGCCACCAGCTGAACCCCCCAGGCCAGAGGAGGATGACAACGTTTTTTACACCCCACCGTCGTCGCCAGTCATTATCGTCGAGACGGAAAATGGGACGAGCGTGTAGTTGTTCGGGATTCGATTAGGGAGGTGATGATGGGTGAGGTGTGAGTGAAATCGCGGGTGGAAAGAAATATCCCACTGTCCAGAGATACTTTGTGTGGAGCCTTTGACAACGTGAATGGCTGTTATCTTAAGTGTGAGTTTAGAACATGGTACGAAGAAAGGTACTTAAAGGGTATCAGGAGAACCACCTGTTGAAGATTTGCCACCTAAGCCTCGTTAGAGGCAGACGAATGCCCTAATCACGCTAGGAGGGAGGGTAACCGACCCGCTCCGGCCACACCCTTGTAGATGTTTCCAAATGTATAGATAATGGGAGGGTAGAGGTACGTGTAGCTACAGCTCATGAGATGTGCGTCGGCTTTGCGAGGTGCATGAAGCGCTAGGACAAAAGCGACTAGACAGTTGCTATGTCAGCGCACGTGATTCCAGATTCGAAAATGTGGCGAAGATATCGTGGCCGGAAATTAAGTACCGGTAGTTTGAGATGTGCCACTTTATGAACGGGCTTTGTAAGATGTCATACTTACGTAAAACATAGAACGCTTCTGACACTAACCAGAAACATAATAGCGTTTACTAGGAAGGTACTGATCACTATATGAATTTGCACTCCACGGCTGCTATATGGCTAACCACATTCCTAAGTATAGTGTACCGGCTCTCTTATTTGGATATCACTATTTCATTTAATTCAGAAATGATTAAGCCTAATATTAGGGTAGAGAGCATCGGAATCGATGTATAGTATAAAGGAGGCTCTCTACTAAGTATGTAATAAGGCGACGATGTAAATGTAATTTTTAGAGTTAAGAGGTTCTAGTATTTTACAAGTAACCTAATTTATAGGATACCTATAGAATTATTTATATATAGACCTTTGTGCGAGATTAAAATGGTTACAAAGACAAAGTACCTGTGATTCGTTCGATCTCGGGGGGTGTCCGGTTACATAGGGATGAATGTTAATAAATTCAAGTACATCTAATTAGAAGCGCTTGAAAGACACCCCTTCTGAGACCCAAACAGACTGCGGTAGACTTATCGCAACGCCGCGAAATCCAATCTCTACGCGCACTACATGGCTACTACTGTCTGCAGCGAGCCACAAGCAAGGAAGCACCAGCAGAATGCCCCGTGACCACAAATAAGCCCTGGTTAAAGCTGATCTCAGCGAGGAAACTCACAATGAATTGGAGAGCTACGATAGTCACATTTCAAAAGATGTGGGCCTGAAATGTTATTGCGATCGGAAGTCGTATCTAATCTTCGCTCGATCGCGTAGACGACATGTAGCCTGTAGCAAGATTAAAAGATTTCACTATCTTATCACGGTTTTGTATTATATATACTCGCAGTCACACTTTAGCTAGTAATCAACCAGTTCCTTCTATCCTGTTATTTCCCCACAAACGAACACAAATTTAATCATCACCTACATATTATCCCCAAAAGAGAGACACATCACCAACGATATCTGACCATTCCCTTAGGTTACTTAATCTTCTTTTTTCCCCTCAACTCAATATAAGTCCATTCCGACGGCTCAACATTCCTCCTTCCCGCCAGGCTCGTGCTAGACCTCTTACTCCTCCTTCACTCTGGGTTCTTGTTACCAGGTATACCCTACCCAGATGATTCTTGATAGTTTTCGCTCGGTTCAGAAGATTCGTGTCCCATCTCGGGAGGGGGCGAAGGCGCACGGTTGAAAAGTCTATTCCAGGGACTAAAGACGTGCTCTGGGTAGGTCTCTGGAAGTTGCCGTTGGGCATCTGACTTTAGGGGTTCATTGGATGATTTGGGAAGCGTATCTTCTTCCTTGGATTTTTGGTAGCTTTGGTACTGGCTAGCACGGAATTTGTGCGCGTCGCCGTGCAAGATATACTCCCATTCCCAGTTTTTGAACTCCTTCGCCTTCCATCCACTCATGAAATTGTACGGACTAGATTCTGGTTCCGCACCGTATTCCCTCCCCTTCACCTTCTCCAGCCAAACAGCTAGATCCTTTTCCTCTCCCCTCAGGACTTCATTCACATCTTCCCCCTTTAATGAGGCCGCGCGCTCAAACGCTGCCTTCGCGTTATCACAACTCCCAATCCCGATCTCCGACCTGCCAATCCAGTAGAGACACCTGGCTTGCAAGCCGTTCTGACCAAAGCGTTGCGCAATCGGCAGTGCAACACGGTGCGCGAGTGTGTGCATTCTCGAATAAATCAAATTAGTTTCTCTTCGTTGCTCAGCCTCTGCATATTCTGCGTCTTCAGCGAGTTCCAAACTGTTTCTACGCATACTTCCGATGCGTGACTTGGGTTGGGTTCCCGACTTAGGGGTCTGCACAGTTGCTCCGACATTTCCGAATCCGCTCTGGAAGCCCTCTGCTATCTTTGCCAACGCAGCACATCTGAACAAAGCAGTCTTGAGTGTGAGATACCTCAGTCGACTCTCTAGTGTCGCTTGGCCCTGCAAGAACGGTGGGAGACCACGGTCTGGGGGCTGCGGCTCAAAGAGCTGCTCTGTCCGGTTGGACCACAAGGATGGTGCGTGGGACGAGGAACCCGGAGACTGAATCGAAGAAATCGAAGAGAAGGATGAGTCGATTGGAGAGGGGAGGTCGGTATAGCTGTGGTCCTTATGATCGGGCGAGCTTTCGAGGTAGGGGCGAATGGCGTATTCGAAGGCCGACATGTGGAAAGGGAGGACGCCCGATGATAATGGGGAGGGCGGTGGGGTTGTATTGCCGCCCGAAGAAGAAGGCTCAGAATGGTGCGAAGAATTGTCGGAATAATAAGGACGGGCGAGTGATTCCTGTTCGTTAGGATTGTGTGGTGAGCTGAGAATTCCATCGCTACAATTTCGATGCCCGTCTGTCCCTGATGCGTTAGCTCCTACAACTGGCAGGGCTTGTTGATCCTGGCCATCCACAGTGCTATATTCAACCCAAAGTCTTAGTCTCTGCTCTCGTGCCCTCGTCTCTCTATCCGATGAAGAGCTGTCTAGATCTCCAGGATCGCCCTTCCCAGTTCTCTTCCGCGAACCCTCAAGCGGCAACTTCCATTTTGTGCCCCTCGACATCTCCTGTGAGTCCACAGCGCCTTCATCTGTATGCTTCTCCCAGGGATGCTTCACTAGTTCTGATAGGCGCCCAGGCATATCTTCCTCGCGTATGTGCCTGGCACCTGACATGTTATGGCGCAGATGGAGTCTGTTTGGCCTGTACGATATTGCTTCTCAACGACTCTGTGTTGGTACACTTTGTAAGAATGTTGGAGGACCACTGTATGCGGTTTTGCTTTCCCGACGCGGACGTTGAGGCGTTCGTTGGAGATACAGATCTGGAACTGGCCTGAGAGTTTCCTGAGTGGCTGTGCGAGGTGTGGGGCTGAAAATGTTTCTCTAACTGGGAGGCCTTCATTAGGTTTCTTTGTGATTTGGAGTGATCATAATATACCGTTTTGTGTTGAGCTACGCTATCTTCGTCTCGCTGTGCATTCTGTGTATTGGGAATATCAGCGCTACGCTCGATTGAAGGACGCCTGTGCCTTGGTACGTCTTTAAGCATGGTATCGGGATCGTGAAAGTAATGAGATTGAGCAGAAGATAAGTTGTGGTGGATGCCTTGTTGGTGGCGATTTTGAAATACTCTTTGTTCCGCGATTCTAAGAACGGCGTCTTTGTTGAGCGGTGTTAGGTCAGTGACAACGAGGACAAAAGAAGACATAGAATGCACATAATTTTCTCGTAAGAGTAAGGGAATGAAGCTAAAATTAGCCGTGTACCATGTGGAATAAAGACGTATGCGGCATGCCCAGGGCACATTCTATAGAAATGACGTCCTCGCTTGTTTTGGCACATTCACTGACTAACTCTTAGTCGTGGATAATGAGTTTTCAATGCCTCCACTGCGAATGTTAAAGCGCTTCACAGGTCGGATTCCGAACACTCTCGTGAGTGCTCCCAATTGTGCTTCCACAGATTGCATTTCTTCAAGCCGTGTTTCCCCGACGGTGTTTCCTATCGGTGTTTCCTCAGACGTTGCTTAATCAAACAGTGCATCTGTACATGGAACTTCCTCAGATTGCACTTCCTCAGGAGGTGACTTCTCGCGCGGTGGGGCTTCAGTCGGCGCTTTCTCAGGCAACCATAGGGTGACTCCACCATGGAATATGGAATGAACCCTGCACTGTCACTGTTGCCCTCTTGCTCAGCCTTCAGATCGGTTTGTAAGTTGTCGCTGCTGCGATTTCGTTCAGAGTTACGCTGGGTTAAGCGTAGCCAGCGAGAGGACAACGACTGCCGCTTGTTCTTCGAGTTCAATAAAAACTGATACTATGCCTCGCTACGTAGCGAGAATCACCACGTAAAGAGATGGATCTAGTAATTAGATGTCTTGGGCTTCCTCCACGTGAATATACAAAGCCGTACTTAGTTTTCCAATGTTCCTCAACTGTTTCTGCACCTAGTACTGGTATGTGATCAGAGAAACATCATGGCGTTGATGTCGCCGTCGATTGGTTCGTGATGGCATTGAGGTCCGCTCTCAGCTTGTCCCCCGGTTCCATCGCGACTATCAATATGCCTTCTGTTTTCGGAGCTATAGTATACAGGCGGACGGGACAAGCTGAACACCCGCCTTCCGTCTTGGCGCTGCGCAAAGCCGCGCTTCCCCTACATCGACCCCACTGATGACCCTACGACGCTAAATTTTAGTTCTGCCACTCTCCCGCTGTGACAGCGCAAGCACATGTCCTTCGCCAGCTTTCCGGGCCGTGGGAGGGATGCTGGAAGCACGCCTGGACACACGTACCAGCGCTTCCACATCGGCGAGGCCGCCAGAGCCCATCTAGGAGATACGTATCACGTGGGTAAGGCCGCCAAAACACCAGACTTGACATGGCGCTCATCGCATCGCAAATCCAGGACTAGATAACCCCCTCAATCAGCTCCCGTATGCGGAAGACGCGCCGTTCAACTCGTACTCGAAGCAACACGAACCTACCTGCCTGGACAACACACGCGTCGACCTTCTTAACAAGATTCACAGCTGGGCTGATGCCCACGACGAGCAATGCATCTTCTGGTTGAACGGCCTAGCTGGGACGGGAAAGTCGACGATTGCGCGCACTGCGGCCCGTAGATGCTTTAATGAAGGGCGTCTTGGAGCCAGCTTCTTCTTCTCGAGGGGCGGTGGAGATGTCGGTCATGCCGCCAAGTTCGTTACCAGCATTGCCGTCCAGCTTGCGCGGAACGTGCCAGCCCTCCACCAGCACGTCTGCGATGCCATTACAGAGCGTGGCGACATCGCGAGCCAGTCTCTCCGTGACCAGTGGCACCACCTTGTCCTCCGGTCGCTGTTGAAACTGCAAGAGCCGTCGTCCTATGTGCTTGTCGTGGATGCGCTCGACGAGTGCGACGACGAAAATAATATCCGCACCATCGTCCAGCTCCTGGCCGAAGCTCGCTCGCTGGAGAGGGTGCGGCTGCGCGTGTTCCTGACGAGCAGGCCTGAAGTGCCGATTCGATACGGGTTCTTCCAGATACCGGATACCGAACACCACGACTTTGTGCTGCACAACATATCGCCGTCCATTGTCGACCACGACATCTCTTGTTTTCTACTATACAACCTGAAACTCATCGGACACGAACAGGCTCTCGGTGATAGCTGGCCGGATGCAGAGAGCATCAAAACTCTGGTCTGGAATGCAGGGGGTCTATTTATTTGGGCTGCAACCGCCTGCCGATTCATTGGTGAAGGGCCGTTCGCGGAAGAAAGACTGCGCACACTTATTGAAGGCAGTACTGTTGCACCGGAGCATCACCTCAACAGGATCTATATAACTGTCCTACAGAGTTCCATCCGCCCAGGTTTCACTATGCAAGAGACGAAAAGGGTGTATACCAGGCTTAGAGATGTGCTTGGAAGTATCGTCATACTGTCTTCCCCTCTTTCGATCAAATCATTGAGCAAGCTACTCTCTATTACGGAACAGGAGGTGGGCTGGACGCTGAAGAGCCTCCATGCTATTATTGACATTCCAAAAGATCAAACACGCGCTCTCCGCCTCCATCATCCTTCGTTTCGCGACTTCCTCCTCGACAAAGACAGATGCAGTGATGCCAACTTTTGGGTAGACAAGAAGCAGGCCCATGCTAGTCTGGCAGATAGATGCATTCGGCTTATGTCAAGCTCACTCAAACGAGATATTTGTGGCCTTGGTGCTCCTGGTACTCTTGTAGTAGATGTGCAGAAGGACCGACTGGAGCAGTGTCTTCCTCCAGAGCTGAGGTATGCATGCTTGTACTGGGTACAGCATCTAGAACAGAGCCGGCACCATATCGATAATGGGAATTCTGCGGACATGTTCCTCCAGAAACACTTCCTTCACTGGCTTGAAACGATGAGTCTAGCTGGACATACGAACAAATGTGCTTACTTACTAGAAATGCTTTGTACGCCCGTTGATGTAGGGATTTCATTGCTTTACTACACCGCATTACTGACGTACGATACAGTCATCGACCAGTACGCTTTCTCCATTTCTCCAAGACGCTCGACGATTCACACTTCGATTCCAACAAATACTCCAAGATGCCCCTCTGCAAATATATTCCTCGGCTCTTATATTTGCCCCAGAGGCGAGTATAGTACGGAAAACTTTCGTAAACGAAATGCCGGGATGGATTAAGATATTGTCCAAGAGGGAAGATAACTGGGATGCTTGCCGCAGCGTGCTCGAGGGCCATACCAGCTATGTCAACACCGTCGCCTTCTCGCCGGACGGCCAGCTGGTCACGTCGGCCTCGGATGACAAGACGGTTCGGGTGTGGGAGGCGGCAACAGGG